>VRLP01001097.1:0-151385 GCA_009660295.1 Lophius piscatorius | reverse complement strand
GTTAAATCTAAATGTTCCACCTTTATGTTAAATCTAAATGTTGGATCTTATTGTTGACAGAATATGCAAATTCACACTGGCCTCAGCTGAAGTACCACAATAAAAGCCAGATGAGGAAAACCACTTCTATCTGTGGTAAACCGCCTCTTTTGCATCAAGGCAGTTTTAACAAACATATAACTTTACCAAGCGGTTCAAGAACAGCCTAAGGATGGTGGAGATGAATCCGAGTCTCCTACGCTGACGTCAACCACAGAATGCTGACGTCAGTTCAAATTTACATACTTTCTAATCATTTAGGTTCAACAATTACATTTATGTTTAACATTTGGAGCTAAATGTTTCAAAATGTGGATGTTAAAATCTGCATGTTACTACACAAGGTTTAACCAATATTTACTTTCCACTAGTTAGTCTGTAGGATATTCTCCCAAAAGCTCTGAGGGTGATTTGAAGGTTAGTTCTGTCAAAGTAATTTTACCAGAGAGAAAAAAAAATATGCTTTTGAACCAGATTTAGCTACGAGCTAAGTTCCATCTGTGCTCCTTGGTCAGGTGAGAGACAACAGAACATTCACTCCATTGACGCCATTCAGAGGAAACACATACACTTATAAATGAAACACATTCATACGTTCAAAGAGAGAAACAAAAGAAAAGAAACTTGTTTAAAAGCAGTGTTGTGATGTAGCAACATTTGGCCAAAACCTTTATGTTTTTCTGGATTATTAGGGCCTTTCACCTCGACCCTTTCATGAATGCTAGTCATGTCCGATGTCTTTGTGACAGTGGAGTCATGAACTCTGAACTTCAATGGAGGTTCGCGTTTATTGTTTTTTGTCTTCTCCATTTGTAGCGAGCTAATGGATCTCAATCAGCTTCTGGAATTTCTTTTGATTTTGGCATAAGAGCCAACTTCTTGCTTCTGAAAATGCTCTACGTAAGTGATAACGTGATGGAACACAGCTGGTAGTGATCAATTCTGGGTGGGTCCAGTCCAGCTGTAACCAGATATTAATGGGTCAATAATTGAAACTGTCAATCAATAATTGCATCTTTTGTATTAAATTTCATCAGGAGGTTCAACTACATTCATTGATTTCGTAGCAGATACACAACAAGCAGGAGAATCCTAATCATGTTTTTTTCTCAGAGCTGTAGGTAGTGACGCTGATGGGAAATGACGGTATCAGAACCTCAGAAGAGGAAGTGATAATTAAAGCGCCTTTCACCCTGAAGCTGCTGTGAAGTCCAGCGGGTGATAACAAACATGACAGATGTTATTATTGTTATATGTGATAATAATAATAATAATAATGTATCCTTTATTGATCACATACAGCCAAACACAGCTACAACTTGGAAGTTAATAATAATAATAATATTTAATTTATAATGCACTTTACATTTGGATCAAATCTCAAAGTGCTACAAAGTAAAAGCAGATAAAAGCATCAATAAAAAATAAAATAATAACTATATAAAAACATGACCAAAAAGCAGCAATGTTAATTAAAGTTATAGGTTCTGCTAAAAAGGAAAGTTTTAAGTCCTTTTTGAAATGTGTGAGTCGTCTGTGGAGCCCTCAGATGGTCAGGGAGGGCATTCCACAGACGAGGGGCAGCAGAACAGAAGGCCCGATCACCCATGGTGCTGAGCTTAAAGTTGTGGACAAAGCCTTTCTTCAGGATGTCAGGAGAAGGTCTGAGACGTGGAAAACGGAAAACGGCGACAAATAATTAATTGTCATAATTATTGGATTTTCAGCCCAATTTTTTTTCTGTATTCTTCCACATCAATATTTTTCCACGCAGCTTTTTAGTCTCAATCCAGGCTTTTTCTATCGTCACAGAGAAGTTTGTCCTCACAGATGACATGCCAGTCAGAGCTCCTGCAGTGGACATGAGGTCCTCAGAGCCCCGATGGAGGACAGCGATAATGGATAGGGATCGACGCCCACGCTACAAACGCAGCTACCAAAGAGTTCACTCATAAAATAGTGAAGTGGAGGAAAACGTCGACTGCATGCATTGATTAACCTTCTGAGTGTTTTTGTCCGTACTCATCACTGCAATCGGCACAGGCAGCTCCCAGGTGGATGTGTGGGTGGAATTCAAATGTGAAACCCTTCAGGTTGTGTTGGTTTGTTTATTTGTTTGTTTGTGTGTCAGCAGGGTTACTCTAACAACCATGAAAACAAACATTTTTTAAGGGGAAAGTCCACGGAACCAAATCAAATCCCTTCAAATGAAATGTGACTCATTTATAATCTCAAACAGTCCGTATTGACTCAACATAACTATTTCTATGAAGTCAGCAATCTGCTCCCAGATCAGATCCCAGAGTTACTCAATCAAGAAGGAAAATATAGTTATAGTGGTTTTTCTGAGCTGAGTAATAAAGAAAACCTCGTGTCAATTCATATCAGTTCAATTTAGATCTCCTTCAGGCGGTTCATATGAGGTGGATTCTGACTAATTAGGACCAACGATTAGGAAGTAACGTTGGAAAAACAATGTTTCTAGTAAAAATTCTCCCCCTGGTGAGTAAAATCTGATCGATTAGAGTTAATAAAATATGATATATACAAGGGAAATCTCCCCGACTCGATTCATGTGCACCAAATTTGGACTAAATAGAACCGATGGTTGAGGAATTATGGCTCGAAAAGTTTTGAAGATAAATCTCCCCCTAGTGCTGGAAATATGCAACAACACCTTCCCAAAATCACTTAATAATAATAATAATAATAATACATAATACATTTAATTTATAATGTCCTTCATGAATGTACCGTGATTAACTATGTGATAAATAAAGTAAAAATATTGTGAATATTATTATGATGATGATGATTATTATCATTATTGTTATTACTATTATCATTACTATTATTTAATATTATTATCGTCATTATTGTTATTATTATTATTATTATTTAATTATTATATTTTCAGATTATCATTGATTGCTGATTCATTGGGAATCAGATTTTACATGTATTCAAACATAAACTAGTAGATCTTTAAGAAAACCTCCATCAGAGCAGTGAACCAAAAAGTCTTCAGCTGAGTAAAAGCACTAAAACGACGCCGTGAAAATAGTCCACTGCGAGTAAACGGCACAATAAACACCGATGGATCACAATAAAAGTTGTCCCTCGGTGTCGGAGTGACAAACGCATTATTATTGTTGTATTAATGTGTCGGCTTATGCTTCATTTCATTGCTGCAGCATCAAAGGTTGAAGGAATTTTAATTACTTTTCATGCTGTTCCTGCTTTAAAGCCTGTTTATTGCATCTCCGTCCTTCCAGACCCACAGATCTACGTTCAACAGACTCGCCCTGTTTTCTGCTTCGTGACATTTCACAGATAATCAAGGACATATTTTTAATCAATCGATTTTGCTCGGTGGAAGGATGTTTTCAGCTCTCAGTTTGTCGCGAAGAGTCAAAATCAACAGAAGTGGAGACGTGTGGCTTTTACCAGACAGGGAGGCTGTGACACATTTTAATCCGAAAAGTAGCTACAGATGTCAGACAAATGTAGCGGGAAGGAGAGAACTTTATTTCTCTCCGCAGTGTTCAAGTAGAAGCAGAGAGTAGAGTTAAGTGAAAACAATCACGACGACAACAGTTTGTCTCCTCAAAAAGCCCCCAATCAACTGCGTTGTACAATCAATCCCCCTGATTGACTCTACGGTGAGGAAACCATGTCTGGAAAAGCAGTGTTTTTCATAAAAAAGCTCACTATACTGAGTAGATATGAGAAAATATGATAAATACAAGACGTCTCGTCTATAGAGTGCACTTCCCCGACCATCTGAGGGCTCCACAGACGACTGAGACTTTTAAAAAAGGACTTAAAACTTTCCTTTTTAGCAGAACCTATAACTTTTAACTAACATTGCTGCTCTTTGCTCATATTTGTTTTATACTATTATAATATTTATGTTATTGATGCTTTTATCTGCTTTTACCTTATAGCACTTTGAGACTTGATCCAAATGTAAAGTGCATTATAAAAAATGTAATTATTATTATTAATAAGATAGATCTCTGCGAAGTTGATTCATACGCACCAAATTTGGACTAAATCAAGTCTACGGTTAGGAAGCCATATTTGAAAAACAGGGTTCTCTGTAGAGAGTAAAATAGGAAGTATTATATACGAGATAGATCTCCTCAAGTCGACAAAATAAAACCAATGGTGAAAACATTTAGGCCCAAAAACTTGTGGAGATGAATGTCCACCTAGTGGTGAAAATATGCAACTTACCTTTTCCTAAATCAATCAACTTCTTCCTTGCGCTCAAGGTTAATGTGGGTGTAAAATGAGAAAATGACGGATGAAATAGTAGTTGAGTAGTTGAGTTATGGCGTTAACACAAAGGATCTGCTGAAGATGCGGCAGCGTTTATGATTCCATAATATCCCTGACTTTTCAGGAATATAACCATCAAACTAATAATCTCCCAAAGTGATTCAAGGTGTCCCTTCATGTCAAGAGACTGTTGCTTTCGGGTGCACTTTGACATGATGGGAAAACTGAGCTTCCCTGCTGGTGGAGATTTCCTGAGTGTCTATTTCCACTCTTGTGCTGCACAGCTGAAATCCTGAAAACATGATCTAACTGCATTTTTCCCCTCTTAGTTCCTTTCAAACAAACAAGCTTACAAGTTGAGCTCTGTCGCCACAATCCTGGTTTATGGGATGTTCTACAAATTGGAACATCTGTTGGTGAAATGCAATGCCACGTTTGCCCAAAGGCAGAGCAATTGAAGATGATGAACAGATTGGCTGCTTTATTTGGTTTTGCTGACGACCACATCCTTGCGTTGTGTGGTGCAGCGCCCTCTGCTGGGCAACATCTGCAAATACAGAGTTAGATAACCGAGCAGAATATTTCTCTTCTCATCATTCTTGCTCCATAGTTTTTCAGATTTTCTGTTTCTCCTCTGTATCGTCAAATAATTATGGAACTGCTTGAAAAAGAAATCTGTGTTCTAATGATTAAAATGCACTTTATTTACTTTCATTATCGGCGCAAGAATAGAGCAGACATAGGCATATATATATATATATATATATATATATATATATATATATATATATAAGCATTATAGATGCATTATATATGTGCATACTTCATTATATGCATTATTTATGCATTATATATGTGTATATATGCATTATATATACATATATAGGCATTATATAATACATTATATAAGCATTTTATATTGCCTATATATGTATATATATATAGAGGCATAATATATACCCTTTATATATATATATGCGTATATGTATATATGCATTATATGGGAATATAATGGCATTAAAATGACAGATAAATCAGAAATTGAAATGATGAGTTGAATTTTTTGGTGGAGGAGAGTAAAAAGTAAAAAAAAAAGAAATTGTTTCCTAAATTGGTAGGAATTGGTAAATATTGCTTTATATTATCGTAAAAAATTCTCCGGTGTGAATTTATTTGGTCACATTCAGACAAATTAAATGCCTCAAAAGAAGACACAAACGTAATAATGTCCCAATAAATTCCATTTACTTCAGTAATTAACATATCTAAACTTACGTCACACCTTTATTTCACACATACACACATATAATATTAATACATACACAATATAAAAGTTTGCTTTGTACAGTCATAACGTGACATGGATGAAGTGATGGAGATCATATAATATACATATAATCTGTCTGTATCTTGGGGTACAGGTGGCGTCAGAGTCTCAGGGCGTTTGACATCTTCCTCTCTGTCTGGGTAAGAATCTCATGGCGAGGAGTTGGGCCTCCTGCTGATGCTCCGCAGGCTGCTGAGAGAGGTTGTTGGTTTGTGAAAGGCGGTCCAGGGTCAACCCCTCGTGAGGGCAAACAGTGTACTGTGAGAGCAGCGTCACTAGGATGGATTTCATCATCACCATGGCGATGTGTTTACCAACGCAGGAGCGAGGACCTGAGCCGAATGGCTGGAAATAACGGCGAGGGGCCTGGTGGGGGGGGGGGGGGGGGGGGGGGGGGGGGGGGTGGGGAAGTGGTGAATGAGAGAATAGTTAACAGGTAAATTATCTATAAATATAGATATTAAAATTGGTTTAACACTCAAAAAGGTGCTCCATCAGGCCTGTGTGTGTGTGTTTGATTGACAGCTGAGCCAAACACCCACTTAAAAAAACCAGTGCAAAAATCAATGATGTCAACAAAATGCAGAAATCTCCAATTATAGTTATTCAAATTTCTGTTATAATAGAGTAGAAATTTCTTTTTATTGTCATCGCTCAAGTAGGACAAAATTAAGGTGCAATTCTTTCAAGTTGCAAATAAACAATAAACAATAAATAATGCAGTTAAAAAAGTTAATCTGGAAGGAAGTAATAAAAAAACAAAAAAACAAACATTCACATTGTGCAAGTATCCACCGATAGACTCTTATTATATACGGTGAATATATACAAGAAAATGTCCAAGTGTTTGCTGTTTTTAGTGCATTTACAGCTCTGGCATAAAAAAACTGTTCTTTAGTATGCTGGCTGTGCTTTCAGTTTTCTGAAGCATCTGCCGGAGGGCAGCACTTCAAAGAGGGAGTGTCCAGTGTGGGATGGGTGCCTGAGAATACTGGGTGCTCTCCTCAGATGGTTATACAAACTGGTTTGCATCTATAGGGGCTGCAATAAAAATAAAGGTTAACATTGAGGTCAATACTTTATTAAACCAACTAAAATCTACTTACATTTTTTTCAAAGTTTTCCAGACTGAATTCATCGGGCTTAAGGAAAAATTCCGTCCGGTGCATGTGGCCGGTGTTCAGAATGATATTTGTGCCCTTCGGTACCCGGTAGCCGTCGATGACGTCATCAGACAGGGCTCGACGCATGGTGAAATCCACCACAGGGTGGAAGCGCAAGCACTCGTTGATGAAGCTCTCCAGAACCTGCAGCCTCTTGAGGTCGCTGTTCTGAAGCTGTCTTTCACCTAAAGTCAAAAAAGTTTACATTTAATTATAAAAAAATTTAAATTATAACATGGATTTTTTATTTAAACTTTCTGCTGTACCTTGTACAGGTTCTGTTTCACGTCTCAGTCTCACGGGTATAACTCACATCAGATCAGGTGACATAATTACTAGAAGAACTAGTAGAAGGCCCTAAAACTGTATTTCATCTGGGTCCGATTCTTTAAATCTGCCGTATACTTGCCTATGACGGAGTCCATTTCCTGCAGCAGCTGCAGCTCCACATCTGGATTCTGTTTGAGGAGCAGCAGCATGAAGAAGAGGCTGACGGACAGAGTGTCTGGTGCCGCAATCACCATCTCCAACACGCACTGCCTCACGTTCTCGGCAGAGAGTTCGCCGTGGTTCTGCACACACACGCACGCACATACACACACACGGATAAATATGAATGAGCTGGCAGAACATGAGTTCTATTTCTGACGAGTGCCTCACATGACAGGCCTACCTGTGCAAAGATGAGCTCCGCTGTGAAGTTGATGTCGTCCAGTTTGTCCGCCTGCTCCATTTCTCTCCTCTTCTGCTCTACCAGATCCTCTATGGCGTCCTGCAGCTCTTGGCTGTGAGAATATAGACATTGTAATCAAGAAAGAACTCATGCGAACCAAAAAAAAATGATGGAACAGAGAGGCTCACGCTGCTGTCTTGTGTCTCTGGAGAATCCAGCCAAACTTGAAGTAAATGTCTGGTTTGATGAGGACGGTCTGCCAGGTGTCAAAGTACTTCTGGATCTTCAGCAGCAGCTCCTCCTCTGGAGACACAGTCAACAGAAGCGTATCAGGAATGCAGGTAAATTGGAAACCAAGCTCCATCTGATTTCTCTATTTACAGCCTGCAGAGCTGAGGCGAGCCATCCGAGCTTATTTACACACCATTCACTGCTACACCCAGGAAGAGTCTGTTGGAGATGTCCACCACTGTGCAGCGCAGCAAACCCAGGATGTCCACATGATCCAAACTCCCCAAGTCATCCAGGTGAGTCTGTGTGGAGGAGCTGCAAACCTCCACTGTCTGCTGCACACCTGGGCCAGTCAGGGCTGAGCGAGGAAATTTCTTTTTTTTTTAACAATATACAATACCAGATTTTAATACATCTCTAGTTTTTTATGTCAGGTAAAGGTGGTGCCCCCTCTAGTGGACAACGGTGGTATTATGCAGTCAAAATCTCTCTCTGGGGTCAAAATCTTCTTTTTGGCCCATTTTGGGTCCATTGGCTATCCTGCTGGTCCGAATCCACAGAAACTGTGTAGAATAACATGAACTTTGTGGCGTTTCTATCAGATTTTGTGCAGTAGTCAATCGAAGAGTTTCTGAGCAGTTTTTTTTCTTTAGTGTTTTTTCGATCAGATAAAAAAATCATCCAAGGATAGAAATATTGGTATCTTTGATGTTTAATCACAGATTACTCACACAGTTTTAAGATAAATGACACTACAAATAGTTTTTTTCAGGTTTTAACTAACCGTGGAGCAGAACAGGTTAAAGGTTAAGATGTTACCTCTGGTGAAATAAGGGCGTATCTTTTTCCACTGAGTGATGTCGTTGTTAAATATGATGCCTCTCTCGTTCATGCCGATGCAGGCCAGACCCGGCTTGCTCCCAAAACGAGACGTATAACGTCCATTTTTCAGCACATGATGCACCGCTGAAGCCCTGAGAGACGAGACAAACTAACTCATTGAATACATTTTCACATTGATGGGTTGAAACTTTTGTTGGAATCAGAACTAGCAGAGATGACAAACCTGCTGAGAATGAGCGTCTCCTCACCATTAACCCAGACTCGGACTATGTCACCATACTTCTTGTTGTAGTAGTTGCTGGCGGTGCCTATTCCGGTCCAGATGAATCTCAGATAAGACAGGAGAGGACCCAAACCCAGGCAGAAAGACGGACCTGTTGTTGTTAAATGACAGGAAATGCTTTCCAGCTCAAACAGATGAGGTTCAAAAATAAACCTGGATAAAAGCAAGTAAGGGAAAATCTGAGGTGACCCTACCTGGTACACTTTTCTTTTCCGAGCGGCCCCAAGCAACGAGCAGCAGACAGACCAGCAGGATTAAAGTACTGGTTGCTGCAGAGGTGCCCGATGATCCGGCAGCAGTGTTATTTGGAGACACGGAGACCAGCTCTGATGTTATGGCGTCCAAATACACAGGAGTCATCGCCCGTTCACACCCAGAGATCAGATCCATGAAAATACACTTTTGACACAACGTCCGCAGAAATGGCAGCTCCGAGTGATGAAACCCGCCTCAACCGTGAGGGTTTCCTCTTTATATGTGGTCTGAGCTGGTTACGAGCCAGGTCAGGGTAATGCACAAAGCCACAACAGCGGAGGACAATTGTAAACAACACACGTGTAACCTTGAAGGCTTGGATTTTGCGCCTGTGCCCTTGAGCATACAGGACTCGGTTCAGTGGGTGCATTTCTGTGTCGGAATCCAACGCCGGAGCAGAGCGAACTTCTATCATCGGCTTTTATTTGACATTCGGGTGATGAGAAGCGGGCTTTGCTCCTCCTTTGAACATCAGAAGAATCAGATTGGAATAAATATTGTTATTACAGCTTTATCTGCCTTCCCAAAATTAAACGCGCTGTTGTTTTTTGAAGAGACATCCGCATGTCAGCTTTCTTTGATTTTTTCTTCTTCTTTTTTTTTTTGACATAATGATAACGGAGAAGAAAGCAAGAATGAAATCCTACGTTCAAAAAGTCAAAACAATCGTTTCGTACAGTTATTTGGAAACAGAGAGTGTTTGCGATTCCTCACAGATTCCTCCATCAGACCACCGGCGGAGGGAAAAGAGGTTCTGTGGGGGATGGAACCGGGTCTGCAAGTTTGTACTGCACCGCGATGAATCCTTCAAATCACAGAAAGTCACCATTGTGAGAAAAGGATGATGAGAACATGGAGGACTTGGGTTCTGTTGCAGCTCAATAACTCAAGGTGTCAGCCACAAGAGTTGTCATGTTTGAGAGCGGGCTGGGCAACATCAGAATAATGACTAGCGAGGGTGTATGCTCGAAAAGCCCCCGATCCCCTGCGTTCTACACGCCAGTTTAAAATGATGAAAATGATGTTGATATTAAATGTGACTCATCAATAATCTGAAAAAGTCCATACTACCCTACAGCTTGGGAGATATGTCAGAAAAAAAACGTTTTTCATTAAAAAAAAAGCTCCTTCTTGTGAGTAAAATATGAACTCTAAATATTTACCCGATAGATCTTCTCCAGTCGTATCATACGCGCCAAATTTGGACTAAATTGGACCGACGGTTGAGAAATTATGGCCTGAAAACTTATGGAGATAAAGCTCCCCCTAGTGTCAGAAATATGCTGGGACCGTTTCCAAAATCAATCCAGTTCTTCCTCACGCTAATGTCTGTGTGCATATAACATTTGAAAACGATCCTTGAAAATAGGATCCGCTGCGATTCCATAATATCTGCGACTTTTCAGGGATCTAATAATAACTTTGTTTGTAAACCCGACTTTAAAAACGAAGTTCACAGAGAACTCTGGGTAAAAAAACAAAAAAAAAGGCGGTAAAATTCCAAACAAGGCAGGGGCATGTAAAAGAGTGGACATTGACATTAAAGATGAAGTGCTGAAAAGAAAGAGTCAATAAAAGAGAATGAAGAGGAAGATCAGAAGGAAACATCAAATGAAAGTAAATCTAGTAGAAATGAGTTTTAAGAAGCGGTTTTGAAAGAAGTCAGTGATTCTGGGAGTCTTATCTGCTCAGGCACAGACACGGTCACCTTCAGACTCAAGCCCTGACTCTGCAACAACCTGAAAGGCCCGACCCGAGGAAAAAAAGCTGCAGGCGGACTCATATGAGGTCAGCTTTCCTGATCGTCATGCTTCTTAGCAGTGAACAGTAGGTGAGGTTGTGCTACAAATACAAATATATACAAACACAACAAACTCCCACTTATAATATGTGCTTTTGTTTTTGGGTTCAGGATGTTGATACAGACCATCATAGTGAAGAAATAATCATCATCAGGTCTTTGGGATGATTTCTTGTTGGGATGTTGAGAATTATTTATTGTGGCTATAAACGCAAAATGATTCAATAGCGACTTAAATACCCCAAGATTCCAAATCTGAAAAATAAGGAAGGAATCGTACTATTACCAAATGGTTATAATAATAATAATAATATAATAATTATTCTTATTCAGAATGATAATAACAACAACAATAAAACTAATAAAACTAATAATAGTAATATTAATAATGGTATTAATAACAATAATAACAACAACAACAATAATCATAATAATCATAATAATAATAATGATAAGTATTATGATAAAAATAATAATAATTATTATTATTATTAAAATAATAGTAATAATAATAATAATAATCATAAGGTTTTTGATAATAATAGTAATATTAACAATAATAACAATAATAATAATAATATTAATTATTATTATATAGCAGAACCGACACATAAAGATGAATCAACATCAAGAATGGATGATTGTATGTTTATGACATCATAGCAGTAAAGTGACTGAATAGTTTTTATAACGTCTGTGATTCTGGATATATTTTATTTAATCGTATCTCATCCAGCGGTAGGAGACAAAGACAACGCTGTTTGACTTTTTCTCTCCCATGGTTCCATTTTGCTCACGTCGTATGAAGGCCCCAGTGAATTCACTCAGCGCCCACGCTGGAGCCAAAGAATGTGACCCGCTGAAACGGCCGACTGTGTGCCGAGGCCCGGTCCCATAGCGAGGCCCTGTATGTCTCCTCAGACCCAGATTGTTCCGCCTGATTAAGCAGAGTCAACCCCCTCATCGTTTCTCCAGAGAGCAGACGTTAACGTAACCTCGTCTCTGGGCTCCGTTGTTGTGGTCAACCACCTCTTTGTCTCCACACACGTGAAGAAAGGCAAACCAGACCGACGAAGAGCTGAGGAAGAGTTAAATGTCAGAACATACATGATGAAGGAGTGATCTTTTACGTTTAGTGACGTCCGACGTGGATATTCTTCAGTACGTACAGAGATGTGATCTGAGTGTTGGACCTCCTGTGCTGCACGACTCCATCTATCTCTAAGTCCCAGAACGACGACCTGACATTCTCATTCAGACTCTGTGGTAGGAGCAGAATTCATGTTTTCATCAGTTATGGGGAGTTGTAGCTTCAAAGACTCCTCACTCCTTCACACCTTCACCTCCGTGTTGGACTGAAGGTTTCATCATCTTCATGGTGGAGTCCAGTGTTTGATTTACACCGGAGGTAAGGACCTTAGGATATCGTTGTTTTCCCCGGGCAATAAAACAGTAAACAACAACAAAAACAATAAATATCATCTAAAAACTCTCACAGAATTATGAGAAGGAAGCAGCCTGAGCTCCTTCGACACCTGAGGCTCGGCTCAGCCGGGACTGAATGTGCTTCCTTCAGACTCCTGGTTTGGGAAGGTTGTTGAATATTGTCATCCATCACCTCCAGAGAAGATCTTCCTAAGAGCTCCGATGGCATCAAGGTGAGTTTCGGCAAAACTCAGCTGAGCCTTAATTAACTAGCAGTGACACTTTTTTCACCATATTTTCACTGACGCCATTTTTTACTGCGAGCATTTTGGAATATAGGAGTCATGAACTTTGACCTTTATTGAAGTTAGAGTGCCTTGCAGTACCCTGGATGTGATCCAGACGAAACATTTTTTCGACTTCTTCTTTGAGCCTTCAGCATTCCCTCTGAGGAATTTGAGAAGGCGGGCCACCCCTGTGTGAAGGTTCACTTTCCCTTTCATGTTTGGCTGAGCCCGTCGTGAGTCACTATTTCCTGTTGGAAAAAATGTGACGGAACTACATCCTAACATGAACTAGCGGCAGCATGTAAGGGGCCAAGGACAGAGCCCTGGGGGGCACCACAGGTCCAATGGGCAACAGAGCAGGGGGCATTAACCACGGCTGTTGTGAAAGTCCTGTTCGATAAGTAGGTTCTTTCTTTTGGCGTGTTGAAGAGTCACTAAACAGAACTATGTAACTTGATACAACCAAAATAAAAGTCTTATAACGATCAAACGACAGGTTGAGCTCATCTAATTAAAATGGACTGTTCTCCATGAAATATAAAATTTATTAATTCAATTATGATTTAAGTCTGACTTTGTTTCTTGCAGAATAAAACCTGCTCCATCAAATTATTTCTCATTTTATGGCAAATTTAGAATAATAAATACGGAAATAAATACTGTTTCTCTTGTTTTTTGGTTTTCTTTTCTGATTCCATGTCTTCACCATCGGTAGATCCTGATGCCCCCCGTCTTGGATCTGTGGAGTTGCAGAACCTTTCCATCTCTTCACTACTAGAACTTCTGTGGATTCGGGCATAGTGTGCTACTGTTGAGCCAACTTCCTGCTTCTGAAAATGTTCCGTATAAGGACGATGTGATCGAACCGGACTGTTAGTGATCAGGTCTCGGGTGGATCTAGTCCAGCTGGAACAACTTATAAGTTTGTTCCTTTGGATTTAGTTCCTAGGAGGGCACCAAGGCCTCGTCGGTATGAAACAACCCTTTTTGATTCAACAAATAAAATACTGTATCTTGTGTTTCCTCGGGTCACCTTTTGTTTAAGGATAGATTCTGTTGGATTATCCAACAGAGTTTAGTCTGAGATACAAACAAAAATAGAAGAAAGCAGGAGGAACAGCATTGTGTGTAATAAAACAGAAACAGTGTGAGCGTTAGAGCGCAGATATGATAAGAGCTGATAAACTCAGTCTCCACCCGACTCTGCGGTTCTACCGTCTGCTTATATCTCTGCTCTTATGTAATAAAGTTCGCTTATTATCTAAACCCCTAAAGTTAAGCTTTTTCTATTCCATTGTTTTCAATGGAAATCAGAAGCAGAAAAAACGCTTTTCTAAAAACCCATCTGACCCGGTGTCTTGATGCAAAAGCATGCGTTCACAAGAAAAAACAAAATACATGCATAAATACAAAAACGGAAACTTAAAATAGACATATGCTATAAATACAGAATGCATGGGTTTTAAATAAGCATGCATTTACGCGTTTAAGTGTCGATATATATCTTAGAAACGTGAGAAACGTCTGAGATGACGCCGCAAAAGAAGCAGAGAAAAGGAGGAAGACACGTCTCGTGGGGAGACAGTCGGTGTCCTTGGCCCTCAGCGGCAAGACGGACACCAACCTCTCATCCCATGGTGAACGGGGAGATTTATCTGCAGCTGCGATTCAGGACGGCAGAAACAGAAGGAGGGAAGGTCGTCAGACAGCAGAGGTGCAGCAGGGTTTGTGGGAGTGTTGACAGATTTGCATGTTTGCTGTTGGTGGCTGCGGCCTGCGGTGGACGGGAGACAACAAAGGCGCGACCTCAGCGCCCTCAGACGAACGCGTCTCCGCATTCGCCGGAGTCATTCAAGCTGTTCAGCAAGCCTGCTGTCAGCGACCTACAGCCTCTGGCAGGAGGCCGCCGAACAGAACCCAGGACCTGAAGAGAACATTAATGTTATGTGGAGCGTAACAAGCAGGAAGCTGCAGGAGGAACTGATAATGAAGTCCTTCATTAGTATATATATATATATATATATATATATATGTATATACGTATATATTTCATGGTATATCCCTAAAAAAGACCCATATGCCCTGCATTGTGCAATCAATCCCCTTGATTGAACTCCTCAAATTAAATGTGACTCATCAATTATCTCAAATAGTCCATATTGACTCCAAATAACTATTTCCATGAAATCAGCAGTAGGTCCTGAGATCAGATCCCGTGGTGACTCAATAATGGAGATAAATACAGTCGACTAGTTTTTCTGGGCTCAGTAATCAAACCGGAGAGATTTCCTTGAGTCAGTTCATACGAGCTACATTTAGACACAATATATATATAACCTTTTTTTAAGATTTTCATTTAAAACAAGCTCCCCCTAGTGAGTAAAATATGAACTATTAGAGTAAAATACGACATAAAAGGTAGATCTTCTCAAGTTGATTCATATTCACCAAATTTGGACTGAACATGTTGAACTGTGAGAAATTATGGCACGAAATAAGCCTAAAAAATGAGATAATGCTCCCCCTTGTGGCAAAAATATAAAACTGACCTTTCCGGTAATCAATCCAGTTCTTTCTCGCACTAATGTCTATGTGGGCATTAAATTTGATCGAGGCTGCTAAATCTTCACCTTTGTGAAAACATTAATACCCGTAGAAGCGACGAATGCTTCAAGAGGCTGGAGCTGCATGTACACTGTAAAAAAAATAAAATAAAAAAACATAAACTTTGAAATATAAGCAACCAACACAGAAGACAAGGTTATTTAAAACAAACAAACAAATAATCTGCCAAAAGAATAATATGTGTGGTAAGATAGACTAGGAAATACAATTAGAAAGGGATATTTAAGCACTTTATATTAGCATTTAAAGTGATATAAAGCATTTATTCAAACAGTTATTCTAAAATTTGAAGATACAATATGCCTTTAAGTTAGCTGGAAATATTTACATTCCTCATTTAAGATATTTTTAAAGCTTCTTTGACTTAATAAAATATTCAAGATGAATTAATTAACCAACCTTCAACAGTTAGTTATTCAGTGACCGTGTCTTATATGATGTGCAATAAGATCTAATAAGATATTTTGAATAGAAATTAGACGAATATACTTTTGATTTTGAGTTTTTTTTTGCAGTTTGTTGTTATAAAGCCTCTTTTTTTCTTTCTTTTTTTTAAAGAAATGTCACTTTTGTGGTCCAAATCAGAGAAATAAAAACAGGTAATTGTTGGAAAGGGGTGGATGGAGGAGGCGAGGAGAAGGAACGCTCAGGAGGACTAATGAAGGGAGGATGCAGGAGACGGGTAAGAGAGAGTAGGAACCTATAAAAACAATGCTGACGTATTTTCATGTCAACCATTGACTCTGTTTAAATAAAATAAATAAAAATAATAAAGCATGTAAACAAGAGTGTCAAGTCAAACAAGTTTTATCTGATGGGTTTAATTTCTCATGCATGTGAGTGTTTTCATGCGTACATCATGCATAAGTGCGTGTGCGTGTGCGTGTGTGTGTGTGTGTGTGTGTGTGTGTGTCTGCCCACGGCGGTGCAGTAGAATGAGTTGTTCTGAATATAAATCAGGTGACTGAACAGGCAGGGGTTTCTTCCCAGACGAGCCCAGCAGATTGTGTAATGCCCACTCCTACACTAGTTCATGTGCAAACACACACACAAACACACACACTCTTCACCAGTTTGCCCTCAGATAGACGGCAGGAGCGGAGCACAGACACCGAAGCTGACTGGATTCTCTTTGGACCTGGACCTTCAGCTCCAGCAGAAAGACTTCCCTTTGGATTCGTTGGGTCTTGTTTTTCTTTGGTGGGCTACTTCCCCTGTCAGTGTGTTGGACTTTCTGCTGTGTCGGATTTTAACCCCACCCTGTGAATGCCAAAGCTGGACCCTCAGGAAAGTGGAGGTGAGGTGTTAACCATGTGGATCCCGACCCCCAGCATGACACTCCCTCAGCGGATGGTGCTGTATGGGACCTGCGTTGTGGCGTTGATGAACTCCGTGGGCCTCCTGGTGCTCCTGGTCCAGCAGGACCAGCAGGGTGTCAGACTGGAGAAGACGGAGATGAGGCTGATGGAGGTGGAGCAGAGCTCGGTGGTTGAGTTCCTCCAAGAGGTGCCGAGAGGGATGCAAGCGGACTACCCACAGCCCCGGCACCAGTACCAGTACTCCAGGAATAAGAGGAGCGAAGAGCTGGGGAAGGAGGTGCTGCAGGAGCCTCACCCTGACAAGGGGCAGGTGTATGAGCAGGAGGCCAGCCAGGAGGTAGGAGAGGAGTCGGAGGAGAAGATGAAGATGAAGCCTGAGGTGAAGCACAAGCAGCGACACAAGCAGAGTTACCACAAGACTCACCTTCAGGATGACATGATGATGATGATGACCTACTCCATGGTTCCGGTGAGATGAGCGACCTGCTGGTGTGATTGTGGAGGCAGACTTCTACTAGTCACGAGTAACTGTTCCTCCAGATGTTCTCACTGGATCATGGTTCTGGATCATGGTTCTGGATCATGGTTCTGGATCATGGTTCTGGAACCATGATCCAGAACCATGATCGTCGCTATGTACATCATTTGCAAACACAAACTGTAATAATATAGGCATTAATGAATGAAAGACTTCCTTCGCTGCACAAGGATCAGCCATAACATTATAACCACCAGCAGGTGGATTTCAGAATAGCATGGATTACCTCGTTACAGCGGTACCTGTCAGTGGATCAGGCAGCAGGTGAGCAGTTTGTCCTTTAAAGATGATGTGTTGGAGGCAGGACCGATTTCGACCAACTTTAACAAATTAACTTTAATTAACTTTAACTGGACGACTGGGTCAGGATCTCCGGAGATCCTCTTATTGGGGATTGTTTTCTACCCAAACTAGTCCAAGGAAGGAAAACTGGTGAACCGGCAACAGGGTCATTGGTGACCAAGACTTACTTGCGTGGGGGGGGATGGCTAGCACATGTTGTCTGATTCCCATAATGAGCTACTGTAGCACAAATACCTGAAAAAGATAAAGTTGTTTTTTCTGATAGAGGGTGTCAGAACACACAGAGCGTGCAGAGCAGTTTGTTTTTGTTGCAGCAAAAACAATATATTATTATTCTGCTCTCTCAAACATATTCACTCTTCTACCCAACTGCAGATCAGATAATATATGAGTCATTACATTTTAATTTGGATGAATTATTACAAACAAAATGTTTGAAATATTTGTTTCTAATAACCTTTAACGTTATACTCAACAGAGTTGAAGTTTCTCCACTGGAGCATGAATTGATTTTGTTGGTTTTAATCTCACTTTGTTGCCTGATTGTAATACATCACAGCTTTAAAACGATTGTTTTTAAATCTAATCTTTCTCTTCCTAGATCAAATTGCTGATTGACATTTGCAACAGCACCAAAGGAGTCTGCATCGCCGGTAATTCAAATCACACAGATGCACTTTAAACTTCCTCTTCACGTACAAAATATCCATTTTCTGTTCACTAACACTGTCAACCTTTTATTTTTGCAGGACCCCCAGGACCACCTGGTAAGTGAATTCTTAAGTCCAGATCTGTCATACAGTGTTTGTCCTTTGTGGTTTAGTGACCCGTATCATCGCTGAATGAGATTCCCTCTCAGCGGATTGTAAAGATTTTTGTGTCGCCGTAGGTCTGCCTGGCATGGACGGGATGCCCGGCCTCAATGGGACGGATGGCGACCCAGGAATAAATGGCGTGCCTGGGGCTGACGGCAAAAGGGGGAAAAAAGGTATGGAAACAGTGAGGCCCATTTGTGTTTTTACTCAATATCCGTTTTTATTACTACTTCAGGCGGCGCTGGCCATTTCAGTGGAGACACACTGGAACAATGTGACAGTCAAAGGGTAGAGAGTGGGGGAGTGTGACCCGGGGTGAACAGACTGGATGAATCATACACACACACACACACACACACACACACACACACACACAAAGGCTCAGAACCAACCCACAATGTCCCGGTCCGGTCCATGATGACATCACAGTGTAATCACTGTGGATTCTCCTTTAAAGATGAAGAGGTTGAAACAGTTCTCTCATAATATTATTCATCTCTGTGGTTTCAGCCAAATGAAGCGGAAACTCTCCGACTCCGCTCTGTTCTCCTCGGCAGCGGGAACCATGATTCATCCCAGCCAGTAACTGGGATAATTCATGCCTTTAACAATAGGCCAAAGTGCACCGAGTTCACATGCGAAGTCCTGGACTACTTTTTCATGCTTCCACAGGGCCGCCAGGTGAGAAAGGAGATGCGGGGCAGAAAGGAGAGCAAGGAGAGTCTGGTCCACCTGGAGAAAAGGGACAGCCATCCAATGATGTCATCATCGAGGGTGAGTAGATTTTTCATTTCCTAACTTTGGATTTAAGTGTGTTTGCATTCTCTCCACATGTTTGGGATCGGGTTCTCGGCTGGTACCACGTGCAGGATAAACTGTCACAGGAAATAGATGGATGGATGGATGTTGGAGCGTGGAACAATAAATGCAACAAAAATAATTACACAATACTTATATAAATGTAAATCTACTTTTATATTCACAGGATTCAGATGTTGACCTCTCTTCTTTGTACAGGTCCTCCTGGTCCTCCAGGACCTCCAGGACCTCCTGGGCCCGGTGGCCCACCTGGACCTCCTGGCCCTCAGGGGCCTCCCAGAACACGGCACCATAAGGCCAACCTCCAGGCAGCCCAGACCCTCGGTGAGAGGATTTTGTTAACTTCTTTACTAACTACGAACTATACAGTTCAACTGGAAAGTTCATTCTTGACCTTTAGGACGCACGTAGCGGCTGTTCCAAATCCCACAATCCTCCTCTGCAGCTTAAATATTATTAAAGTTATTTTATTGACTTATTTTAGGGCCACCTATGGCTATGTGTAAATATTTTTTGGGAACTCTTGGGACTTCTTTCTCAGCAGTCTGAATTTCAACTCAGAAATAGGACATTATTCTCTCAGAATTATGACCTTAAAATCAGAATTATGACTTTATTCTCTCAGAATTATGACCTTAAAATCAGAATTATGACTTTATTCTCTCAGAATTATGACCTAAAGTCAGAAATAGGACATTATTCTCTCAGAATTATGACCTTAAAATCAAAATTATAACTTTATTCTCTCAGAATTATGACCTAAAGTCAGAATTAGGATTTTATTCTCTCAGAATTATGACCTTAAAATCAGAATTATGACATTATTCTCTCGGAATGATGACTTTAAACTCAGAACTATGATTTTACACTAAATATTATGACTTCAGTCTGATATTTATGACGTTAATCTCTGAATTATGACTAATAAGGCCATATGCGGCCCTGATACTCCTGATAAAACTTTCATATGTCCAAGTTCCTAAAATATTAAGAAAGCCGTTTTAATAGAAAAAAAAAAAGAAAAGAAAAAGGAATCTAGCTCCCAGCTCAGTTATACAAGAATAAAAAACCTCCAGAGCAGCTGCCTCACGCTCCTGGCCTGAGATCTGAGATTGAGGACTGTCAGTGACATCAGATCACTGAACTTTCTCTCGCAGGGCCGCTACACGTCGTTCCAAATGATGAAACCTCATCTGAGAAGGAGGCCCTGAAGCAACATGAGAAGACCACTAAGAAGAACGGTAAGTTCCCAGAGGAGAGTGTCCACAGATGTGTGGCAGGCATTCATGGATCTGATCTTGTTTTTGTTGTTTCTTTATGTCTGTCCCCTCAGAGTGTCTGATAAAGTCTCTCATCAACGCCAGGAACGTAGCCAAGATGGAGTCCACCTTTGGAAGCTGGATGAAAGACACCGCTCAGCTGAATGATGAGCGGATATGGGTGGCCGAACATTTCTCTGGTGGGTTGGTTGTGAGGGGCAGTCAGTAAGGGTTTTCAGGGATGTTCATATCAAACTCAGGCTTTGTATATCAAAGCAAAGGGTCCGCAGGTTCTGTTAGAGTAAACCCAGTAAACCCAACATTACTCTAAGTATTCCCATTTTAAATTTACGGGAGACGTTGAACGCCACATGAAATATTTTATTTCTAAATAGAGATTATCAAATGATAAAGTCAGAAAATGTGAGAATGAAGTTAGTTATATGACTTAAATCTCATCTTTTTTTTTTTATCCTGCATTAGAATTAGACCTACTTTTTTTAAAGTTTGAAGTAAAACTTTATTTCATTGTCTTTTTTTTTTACATTTTATTTTTAGTTCCATAAAAACAACCCGCCATTCACTTTTTTCGTTGATCAGGGAGTTCTTGCCAACAAAAATACTCCTTAAAAAACAAATAATCATATATTACATTATAGGATTTTTGATGGGATCAGTGCCATTTGTTTTTCTCTCCTCCAGGTCGTGTGATGAAGGAGTATAAGAGCATCGCCTCCTTCCAGAACGGCAGCAGTGAAGTTGTGGACGTTAAAAAGTTCTACCAAGGCTGCGGCCACACGGTCCACAACGGTTCCTTCTACTATCACATCGCCGGGACGTCCAGCATCGCAAGGTAAGACGGCGAGACACAGAGCCAGGAGATTTTCTAGGACAAATCCCCCGCCATGAAAAAATGAGGAGGTGGGGGATATCGGACGGGGTTGCGTCCATTTACGTCAGTACCGCGGAACTCAAGAAGAGTTTTCCCCAAAACCTTGCAACTTTGATTTGGTGCCTTTTTCTATTTTTATAATCAACCTGGTTTCCGTGTTCCCTGTTTCACGGCTCGCTGCTCCTTCGTTTACAGGTTTCACTTCCAAACCAAGAAGCTTCACACCCTCACCATCGAGGACGCTCTGCACCACAGCCTGGCCTACCTGCTCCACAACTCCAAGACCTACTTCAAGCTGGCGGTGGATGAGAACGGCCTGTGGCTGATCTTCGCCTCCAGCGTAGACGAGAGCATCATCGTGGCCCAGCTGGATCAGAAGACCTTCTCCATCACCTCCTACGTAAACACCACCTACCCTCGCACCAAGGCGGGCAACGCCTTCATCGCCTGCGGCGTCCTGTACGTGACGGACACCAAAGACACGAGAATCACCTTTGCTTTTGACCTGCTGAAGGGGAAGCCCATAAATGTGACCTTTGACCTGAGGTCTCCAGGTGGAGTGCTGGCGATGCTCTCCTACAGCCCGAAGGACCGACACCTGTACGTGTGGGACCAGAGCTACGTCAGGCTGTACGTAGTCCACTTCATCTCTGATGAGTGAGGAAACATTAAGACCGGTACCTAACGGGAGGAGAGACCCGCTGATGACCCACTCCTCAGCCCTCTCTGGAAACGGGTCCTATTTATGTTCCAAAGAGAGACACGCTTTCAACGTCTTTTTTCTCTAGTGCAGCTTCACTCGTTTTTTGTCTGGGATTATTGTGTCACAAAATATAAATACTGCTGTGTGTATGGTGCCCTCCAGAATTAGTGGCACGTTTCTGAAAAATTTAAAAAAAGGAGATTCAAAAAATGACAGAAGGTTCAACCAAGGCCCACTTTAAAAGTTCCTGACAGATGCTTTTAGGTTTTCACCCAATATCTGCGGGTATCTGAGACCGTGGAACCATGTCTTTTCACAAACGTCTATGACCTTTGGAAGAAAAACAGCCACACAGCATCAGATATCCACCACCAGGCTTCACAGTGGGTATGATGCGCTTTTCTCCATTGCCTTCTTTCCTGCTAGTCCACACCCATCTTAGAGATTTGCTGACAAACACTATCCTTTGGACTCATCTGACCTATGACCTTGTTCCATTGAGTCACAGGTGGGTTTTCTATACCTGTATGCGCTTTAGCTTTTGTGTGGATGACAGAAGAGGCTTTTTTTTCTTGCTACCCTCCCAAAAAGCTGGTGGTGGTGTAGGCACCATCTGATGGTGGTTAGGGAGCTTCCAAACCCAAGATACAACTGATCTCGGCCATTTTCTAGCTGCAATCCTTTGAGTTTTGCCAGTCAAACCATCTTTACCACAGTGCTTAGGATTAGTTTGCATACATGTCCTCTTCCTAGCTGATTTTTAAAATCTCCAGTCTCTTTAAACTTCATAATTGAGATGTTTTTTTGTATCCATTGCCTGAATTGTGCAGCTCTACAGTTTTTTCTCTGCATGTCATTGCGGTGCGTCACCTCATATTTATACCCCAGTGATACAGGAAGTCATTGTTCAGCACTTCAGAGTTCCTACTCAAACAGGTGAAGCTAAAAACACAAAGTAGGACTGGAAATATCCTTCAGCAACCTTTTAATCACAGCTTTTCTCACTTGGCAGGTTGTGGCACACATTTTAAAGTAATTAGAATTAAAGATCATAACTACAGACAATTAAAGCATTTGTTGCATCACATTATACTTTTTTTTTTTTTTGTTAAAGGGTGCCAATAATTCTGGAGGGCAGTGTACATCCTATTTTCAGAAAATATTTAATACTTCAAAGGTACTAATGGTCTGACTCCTTACATAAATGTTCACAGCCTTTGTGGCTGTTTGTCATCGGTTTCTTATTTTGTATATTTTGCATGGCAGTCACCTTTTTCTGCATTTTTATATAGACCCCCAATGTTACCCCCCGGACTGAGTCCAGCCGCCCCCGCGAGGCAGCAGCATGAACCCGCTCACCTCTTCCTCTTTACAGGGAAATAAAAAAAATAAAAATAAGAAATAGGAAAACAGCTGTGAATCTCCCTGATGAAATAAAAGAATTTATTCACTTTACAAAGGTAAAACTGGGACCATGAACTGTTTTCTCACAAACCTTCAGGCTCCAGTGAGCGTCTACCCATGAAACGGGCTTCTTCTGCATTATAACATGCACACACACACACACACACACACACACACACACACACACGCACACACACACACGTGCGCACACACACACATGTAAACACACACCAGGAGGACCAGCGGTAAAACACTTAAAGATACATACAGTACACGTAGTGGGCAGAAAGAGAGAAACACAAATGTCTTTAATAAATACCATACATACACTTAAACCTTAAGTTACAACTAATCCAGCTGATATGATACAAACCAAAAAATAAAGAAATGATTTCATGTTTGTACAAGCTGCTGTGGTATTTCATATATATATTTATATCATTTATATATATTAAAACTATTTCAAATGTTTCACTACTAGGCCAAATAAAGCCAGACATTCATTTGTATAGAACAGTTTCACCTTCCATTATCTATTTGTTTGAAATAAACTTTTTAGTCTCTCCAGAATTTGAGTGCAAATATTTATTCCTCATGGATGAAACGGTAAAAACAACTAGCGAGGTAACGCACGCTTAGATCTGTGGGCCGTGTCGCACGTCTCTGAGTCAGATACAGTAAAACCCCTTACATTCTAAAATAAAAGGCAATAAGTTAAATAGTCGTACAAAGGAACGGTCAGCCAAAAACAGACGCAAGGATATAAATAATTTAAATAATCTGTTAAAAAAAAAAAAAAATGAATTCAAGAACATCTTGTGCAAAAACCAGAAGTGAACGTTTGTGTTTCTGCTCTGGGTGGGTGGGCGATCGGGTTTGGACCAGACACGTGGGAACATTTAAATCACGATAAAACACATCATCATCTCCCAAACAGGAATGTTCTAGCAGTGAGACCGCCGCACAAACAGGCATTTGAGGGCAGGTGGGCAGTCAGGCGTACGGATGGCGCACATTGCAAAGTGAACACACACTCCAGGGTCAAACCGGGCCGGACTGAGTCCAGACCTGGAGAGGCCACAGTGAGCGATGGGCAGCCAATGAGATGGGGGAGTGTGAGTCGGGTTGCAGGGTGTCACAACGGGAGCAATGCACCATTAACTCTTCCATAAGGGCTCAGACAAGCCGGGCAAAAAGGCAGAAAGGGGGGTGTAGGGTGGGGGGGTGTAGGGTGGGGGGTTGAAGGGTGAGGGGGTGTAGGGTGAGGGGGTGGGCAAAACCATTAAAAAAAAGCAGATTCCAACAAGTGGATTCACACTGGAAACCACTGCCTCAAGAACAAACCACGGTGCTGGTTACAGTAGATGCTAAGAGATTTTAGCTGTGGGCACAAAATGACGACAGTTACACACTTTTTTAAAACTTCTGCTTGAGCACTTTTACAGAGCACTATCGATAGACCTGTGATTGCACTGCGTAACGAGAACAGGACATGCATAGCTTCCCTATGGACACACTCTAAGAGTAGAGATTCTTCAGGAAAATGACAATAAGTCTAGCTTTAAAATCAAGTATGGTGACACCTTTTGATTTGTAACTTTGCTTTCAGCCTTTGGGGGGGAAATAAAACATTTGCAGCTCCGTTTCTCTCCGTGGTTCTGATTTACATCGAGGGTGAACCCATTAACACTGCACACTCTGACAGAGGCCCAAAGCATGACGGTCTTTTGTCGGACTCTCTCCCCAACCAGTACATTATGAACGCCTAGCGAGTGTTAAGTAAGCCTTGAGGTTGTTTTGTGTCTTTCCTCTTTGGACCCTCAGCCGCGGGAGGGGGCGTTACAGGACGTCCACCAAGCTGCTGGGCAGGCTGTAGCGGTCCGGGAGGACCCTCATCTTCAGGGTGCCGTCTGCTCCACAGGTAAAGATGCGGTTACCGGGTCGCGTCTCCACTTGCATGACTCCGGCACCAATATTGCGGAAAATAGACTGCTTGGTATGCTCGGTGCTGAAAGCGTGCATGAGGCCGTGGCCGGATAACTTCCACACCTGGAGATAAGAGAGAGCAGACGGACCGGGCCGGGAGTTTCACACTTTCTTTCCCACACTGGTCAACTGTTCTTTCACATCTTCATTGGGAAACTAGGCCTACGCTGTTGTCCCCGACAAAACGTTTATATCCCCGAACAAGTCATTCCACAAATTCAGATCTCATGGATAACTTCAATCTATTTCTACAAAGTCAGCAGTCTGAGCTAAACTCAGTCATAACTCAGACATAACTCAGACATAACTCAGTCATGACTCAGACATGACTCAGTCATGACTCAGACATGACTCAGTCATGACTCAGACATGACTCAGTCATGACTCAGACATGACTCAGACATGACTCAGACATGACTCAGTCATGACTCAGTCATGACTCAGACATGACTCAGACATGACTCAGACATGACTCAGACATGACTCAGTCATACCTCAGACATGACTCAGACATGACTCAGTCATGACTCAGACATGACTCAGACATAACTCAGTCATACCTCAGACATAACTCAGTCATGACTCAGACATGACTCAGACATGACTCAGACATGACTCAGACATAACTCAGTCATAACTCAGACATGACTCAGACATGACTCAGACATGACTCAGACATGACTCAGACATGACTCAGACATAACTCAGACATAACTCAGCCATAACTCAGACATAACTCAGTCATAACTCAGTCATAACTCAGTCATAACTCAGTCATAACTCAGTCATAATCGGACAGGTTTCCCCCCGTGTGAGTGAAAAAACAACAATTACAGTAAAATATGACAAATATAAGATGGAAGTACTCGAGTCCATTAATACGCAACAAACTTGGACTAAATTGAACCAAATGTTGAGAAATGATGACCCAAAAAATACGATTCTGGAGATAAAGTGGCAGAAATATACAAACCACCTTTCCCAAAATCAATCCAGTTCTTCCTCGCACTAGGGTCTATGTGGGTATAAAATTTGATCCATGGAAGTTTTGAGTTATTGCATTGACACAAAGTTTCTGTGGTTCCATAATATCCCAAGAATCTATTTCGGTCAGGTGTCAAATTTATAAAGATTATTTTGTGCAAAGTAAAAACATCACTTTATAAAGTAATGTAACCTTCAGTTTCTGTTACAGGTTTTATTGAATACTAAGGAGTCTTTGTTTGTTTTGTTTGTTTCTTAGAATGGAATGTACTGATAAAACTTTCTCCGTCACAAACAGTTAAACACAGTAAAATATAGTTAAAGTTATTTCTCTGGATCAGTCCCATTCCTTAGGAGCAGTTCCCGGGGGGCTTCTTCTCATTGTGGGGGACCATCGCTCTACCGACTGAGCTACAGACGCCACAATAATGATAAATAATTTAGCAACTGATTATTTGGCTGATAAATATCAGTTAAATTAAATAATGGTGTAATGGTTAATTCAGCTATTTTTATATAAAACACTACAAACACGAGACACATTGTCGTAGCTGCATTATAAATATGATTTGGAGATGGTTACAGCAGAGATGCTGCAGCAGACCGGGGCCTTAAACACGTACGAGGACCTTCTGTGCAGGTCATTAAGTCTCTCAGCCGCCTGAAGACAGATGTGCCGATGAAGCTCCAGCCTTTGATTCAGGCATGACCATCTGGGTCTCCTCTTCATTAATTCACATTCAAACGGCACCAAGATATAACATGGACTCCTATGGACAGATGTGGGAGGTATCTAAAGGAGGACGAGTAACTCTCCTCCTTTAGGTTCCTGACAACATCTTTAATTCTACCTCCTATATTTCAACACAACTAGCTCAAACTTACGTTTTCAAATCAGGCTTGGGTAATTTTTTTCTTCTCCTAAGATCATTGTTTTGCTTTCCTGACATCAGGACTCAATTGAACAATAACACAGAGGGAATATAATTGCTTGGTGTATCAATCCGAGGTTATACTGAATGACCGATAATATATGACAGAAGTAGAACACGTGAAGAAACAGACATGAAACGCAGGCAAGGAACTAGATGAAAAGGTGTGACGTCTGTTGTTTGTTATCCTTTTCTTCACTTGTATTTTCATCATATGGGCCATCTTACATTTCAGTATCATTTTCATGTGCAAAAGAATGTTCATTATTACCATGTTTGTATTCTCAAGAAGTTGATCAGATTTACTTCTTATAACCTTTTAAAAAATATATTTTTCATTTATATTTTATGCTTTGTCGTCTTTCCTGAATAATGGTGTTGTTCACTGGAGTTCTGGAGCGATCTCTGGCACGAGAACTGTCTTTGCAATCATTAAAGTTTCATAATATCTCATCTCTCAGGTGTCTGACGGCGATTAACCTCAGATCAGTGTATTCCACTCGTCTACCCGCTCTGGACCGTGACGTAATAAGATGCTTCTACATCGGGGTATATGGTGATCACGTCACTAGCAGACAGAGATGAGACTTTTACCGCTGGATTTAACTTAGGCGTGAGGGTTTCCCCCATTCTATAAAGCCGGTCTGCATGTAGAGTTTTTATTCTCGGTACTCGAACGAGAATAAAAACTCTCGTTCGAGTTCCTGCAGCACACAGTTTCCTGTGTGCTGCAGGAAACACACAGGAAACTGTGTGTTTCCTGCAGCACACAGTAAATGCGTTCTGGCAGGTCAGTGAGTGATGACGACGCGTCACCTTCATGTTGCCCTCTGCAGAGCCGGTGACGAAGAAGTCCTCGAAGGCATCCAGGGCGAGGGCCTTGATGGCCGAGTCATGGGCCTGGAAAGTGTGGAGCAGCTGCCTCTGGCGGATGTCAAACACACACACAAAGCCCTTCCTGCCTCCAGTGATGAGCAGCTGCTGTTTGGGAGCATACTGCAGCACGGTGGCCCCGTTGTCATGACAGGGGAACGCTGAAGGGATGAGACGTAGAATTAGACCCAGGATATTGTGTAAAACCATTTAAAAAAGGGGTTTGGAGGATTTCTTACCATGGACCATCGTGTTGCTAGGTGAAATGAGAGTATCCCACAGGCAAACATTTCTGTGGGAAAAGGAAACCAAAGATGACATTAATCATTTATGGAGACGTATTATTGCTTAATTCATGGAGGTGTGTTCTTCAGGGAAAGGCCAACCTGTTGTCGTTGGACTGTCCAGCCGTGGCGATGAGGCTGGAGGAGGTGATGAAGGCAAAATCACCACATGTCTTCGTGTGACACTGCCAACTCTGACAAAACAAGTTAGATATACAAATTAGTTTTGATGATTCATGCTGTGTGTGTGTGTGTGTGTGTGTGTGTGTGTGTGTGTGTGTTTGTGTGTGTGTGTGCGCGCGCTGTGGAGTAATCAAGGAGGTGGGGGGTGACCTCACCATATAAGGTTTGGGGTTGGACGACGTCTGGTTGACCTGCCAGAGACTGAGGAAGCCTTCTCCATCAGCAACTCCGCACTACAGGAGGAGTGCAGTGCGGTCAGCGCAGCCACAGTAAATAGACAAAACATCGCAGCTGAAGTTTATGTCTGTGTGTGTGTGTGTGAGTGTGTGTGTGTGTGAACCTTATTGCCCTGGGAGTTGAAATAGAGTCGGGTGACTCTGGCGTTGCCTGCTTGTCTGAAGCAAATGAGCTGCTGCGGTCGGTTCCACTCAAACATTCTCACACTACCGTCCTGAGCCCCAGTCATGTCTGACACACGCAGACACACACATAGAGAGAGAGAGAGAGAGCGAGAGAGTGAGAAAGACAGAGCGAGAGAGAGAGTGAGAGAGGGAGAAAGACAGAGAGAGAGGGAGAGAGAGAGAGAGAAAAGATAGACACAGACAGAGAGAGAGAGAGAGACAGAGAGAGAGAGAGAGACAGAGAGGTGGGGGGCAGACGGAGGGATAAAATCAGGAGAATAGAGGTGTGGAGAGATCATATAAAGGATGATGAAACCTGCGTGTGTTGAGGTAAACACTGGTCGACGGTGTCGGTACTTACAGTATTGGTAGATGGGGTGGGACGTCATTCTCTTCACGTTATTTAGATTCCTCTTCATAATCTGAAAAACATCCCTGAAAGATCAACTTCTCTCATTGCAGATGAGGGCCGGAGGATGAATTATGATGTTAGGGTAAAAGTAGGATTAGCATTTGTTTGTTGATTAATACTGATAGATGTTGCTGATGGATTGAGAAGATAATGATCCAGAGGTTTGTAAAGTTAAATAAAATGTTCATATTGACTTTTCTTTGCTCTTATCTATTCTAAAGGATCAGTATTCATACATACTAATTAGTTATTCCACTTGCGTTGACTGATCAGAAGTGTTGGGCAGTGTGTTAGTGTGTCAGTTCCTCGCTGCTCCTGAGGCAGTAGGGAGTGAAGAGGATACTTCTCATAAGAGGGTGAGGCCCTGCTGTTAATTTGGGCGTGAAACGACTGGGATGCACATTGAAGAAAGCCCCTTCTGTAATCCTCTAAATGACCCTCTCCGTCCTGTCTAGTGTATCACCCTCACATTTATCATTATGGCTGGGACATGGAGAACCCTGACTGCTTGTAAGTCTGACGCAAATCTGTACCTTGGGTTGCCGGCTGTGAGACCTGCTGCTATCTGTGTTTGGAGTCCATCTCTGCCGTGCAAACACGCCTCCTCTCTCTATCAGTCTCCGCAGACTCAGCAGGACAGCTGTTTAGTCGGCGTGGCTTAGTTTGGCTCAGTATTGATAAGAATTAAAAATATAAACTTCTGAAAATGTGCAGCGGCCAACAGAGAGCAGATTTAAACTCAGGTAGTAGGTTGACTTCTGTTTGTTGCTTCAGTTTCCCTCTACTGGCTGTTACTGAGAAGTACTTTAAAGACGCTGCCTGCCCTTGCTGTGTTTGTGTTCATCTGTGTCTGTGGTGGATGGACTCCTACCACGCTGGCTCCCATGCTGGTTTGACCGCTGCCGAGCCACGGCATGGATGCAGAGACCTGCATCTGAGGTGGTGCAAAGGGGACAGAGCTGGCCTGGGCAATGTTGGTATGAGAAGAGCGATGGTCCATGTCGTCAGAGCTGCAACACAAGCAAAACCTGTCACTGAGAAGGTTCTGGAGGAAAGCTAAAGCTACGAGGACGAGGAACCTCTAGTCACATAGAAATGTTAAAGTCTACCGGCACCTAACAGGGTTTTTGAGGGTTTTTGGTAGCTAACATCACTGCCCTGAGAAGAGCCTCTGTTGCACCCTGTACACAAAGAAAGGGAGATAAGGAGAACAAGCCCCTTATCAGGCAATAAAAAAAAAAAAAAAACCTTGAGCAAAACGTCCTCTGCGGCTGAGCGCAGAATTCATTTGGAAGGTTTTTGCACATATATTCTACCTGAAACTATGCAGAGCCATAAGTTTATGCTGCAATAGGTGATAAGAGTGATAAGATAAAAAATAAACATTTTGTTCCGATAAGAAAAAAATGTCCAAACCTGTTGTTTTTAGCTCCAGTACCTTGCTGACTCCATAAATACTCATATACTGATATTCATAAACATTTATGTTAAAAGGAGGACTTGGCTGGCTAAATATTTTGTACAGACGTCTCTCGGAAAGAGGACTGAGCAGCGTTGAAACTGTCTGAGATTGACATGGAAATAAAGGCCGTGGGTTTAGTGAGGATTTTAATGGTGTCAGAGAAACGCCACCTGTGATCCAACCTTGAATCTCACCTGCGGGACTCCTTATCAAAATCCTCCCCGATCCAGGTGTAGGGCTGGACAGCCACCAGACTGGACACATCCACCTCCTGGACATCGTGAGTGGAGGCCAACACTATCTCATTGGAGTTTGCCTGAACACAAGAGGAGGAAGAGAGGAGGGTGGGGGTGAAGGACACGGAAATTTGACTTAAGCACAGTCTATTTTTATCTCTGCAATAAGTACTGATACGTGTTGGTAAATCCAGAGCTAGTCACCAGTATAGGATTCTATATCTAGCCTTTAACGTATCAGTATCTCCGCTCAGAGAATATCCTGCTAAATGATTATTAAATTAAAGCCCAAATTCTGTCTTACACAACAAAAAAAGCATAAAGACACTCTCCTTACCCTATTTATGGCAAATGCCATGATAATGTCCGATTCCTTATGAATGATTTTAGCTTTGCCTCCTGGGTAGCCAAGATCTGCTTCCACCTGGAAAAAGCCAAGAAAATGCAATCCATCAATACTTAATGTTTCGATAATAGAAAATAAAAAAAAAGAGGTTCCAGTGAGCCTTTTACTAAGAATTTTAATATATGTGCTTAGAAGGATCATCCTCTCTACTACTGGTTATGTCAGGTTAATTCCCTTTTATGAAGAGTAGGGTGGAAAAATACAGGATTCCCACTTTAAGTAGAAAGTAAAGCCACAGACAGGGAGGAAAGCTTAGTATCAGTATTAGAATAAAACATCAACTATTTGAACTGTTGATTTAGAATCCTCCAAGGTCAACAATCATTGAATGAACAAACAATAAGAGAGATTTCCACCAGCCTAACAGTGAGCATGCTAGTTAGTTGATTTATATTACTGCAAAATCGGTCGAACAGAGGCGGTAAAGCAGTGAGAAACACAGGTGGAGGTGTTAGTGGCAGGGATCAGAGGTGGTGTTATGTGGGTGGATGTCACAGGCGTGACAGTGAGAGGAAAGAATCAGCCTGAAAGCCTTGAGTAGATTCAGTGGAGTGGAGAAGTCAGTGTCAGGCCAAGCTGGGGCGGAGAGTTCAAGCGTTTCCTCCAGTTTGGTTGTCCAGTAAACCAGAATATACACATCTAATCTCTCTGTGATGAACAAGAAGACTTTGGGAGTTTACTCCTTCAAGCTTGGCTTTGCAGTGACTTTCCCAGGAGGACGGAGAGACAGAGAGACAGAAAGACAGTGAGACAGAGAGACAGAGAGACAGAGTGAGACAGAGAGACAGAGCCTGAGCTAGTAGAGTAAACGGTACTACCTTATAGGGACTGCGAGCTCCTGCTATGCACTTGGGGCTTATATGGTCCATATGGTTCGCTACAAACTACACAACATGCACAGAGGCAGTATAGACACAGCGACACGACACAGCACAACACAAACACAGCACAAAACACATGCACACACACACACACACACACACACAGAAAATAAAACATGAAATGAGAAAATGTAAAAGGAACATTGATGTATACTTGGTGTCAAATATTAAATATCTCAACGCATCTCTTCAAGTTGGAGCTGGATGTTTGTAACGGTACGGAGGGTGATATAAACTAAGATTGGAAGAAATCCGGTGGCTCCATTTAGCAAAAACCAACACAGATTCGGTAACAATATAGAATCTGGGCATCTGGGACCAAAATCCCTTGGATTCCTGTCTGATTGTGGACTGGCGACAACAGCAGCAGTCTGTCATGATGACAGTGATTACATAAAAATAAGTAGACGCAGACATCAGAGGAGGCCTTGAACCGTCCTGTTCTTTGGTTGAAGATGTCTACAGAGTCAAAGCAAATGATAATGACAACAACAAAAATATCATCAAGGGAGATAAATGCTCAGTGAGCTCTGATCCCGTGTGTTACAGTTACGTGGGGGAGTTGAAATAAATGGGTAAGGGCTCGGCCACAGACATTTAAATTTACAGTGGTCCCGAGTTTATGTAGGAACGTGATCCGAGTTAAAAGGTAGATTAAAGTTCATAAAGCGGAGGGATTTACTCTTTTCATAGGAGTCTACTGTGTTCCAAAATGACTTCTTGATGCTTCGTCTTGTTATAGGATGAATGCTCTACACCTCATGGGTGTCCGATTGGGTACTTGTATAAGAGGATGCTAAGAAATGCATTAGCGTAAGTAAAATGAAATAACATGACGTATCAAAATAAAAACAAGGGTGGGTTTAAATCGTCATAGCTAGCGAAGACTGAACTGGGGGAAGACAAATTGTTTTCTGCGCGTCCTCTGCTGACCTCACTCTGCTTCCTTTTCTTTGTAAAGATGTAGCGGATCAAAGTCTCCTGCAGTACTTCCTGTTTGACCAGGAAATGCCAAAGACGTCGGGCGGGAAAAGACTGGTGGTTCTTCGTCCTGGAAAAAAAGAAATGCGGACAAACACATGTTGGTCACATTAAAGTGAATTCATTGAGTGGTTTTAAGGCACCGTGGAATAAAAAAATGATCTAAATATCGCAAGCATGATTAAATTGGAACCTTATAGACTGAAAATGCCTCATTTAACGTGAGGAAGTCTGTATATATTCCTTCTTTTACAGTTTACTCTGTGCTGCTTCTCGAGTCAGGGGGAGAGAAGGGATCAGAAATCAACACTCCCTGGAGCGCATCGAAAAACGCCTCGGTTTTAGCTGTTTAAATTATCTCAACAAACGATCACAAAGAAAAGATTACTTAATAACCTTAATCTTAGAGGTGCCTATAACTACACAAAAGCATCGGCTCCTTGTCATTTCCCTTTGATGGTATAAAGAGTCAGTGGGTGAGCGTCGTGGAAAGAAGGTCGTAAAAGTTGTATTGACAACCATAAAAAAAACAAGACGAATCTGGCAATGTGTTTAATTTAATTTAATTCAAATTGTTGAATTTAGCCAAGCTAATTTGTCTATTTTACCGCCAAATTGCCAACTTGCTTAGCTGGGGGATTTTTTACTAGTAACATGAAAATATTTAGCGACTAAAATGCAGAGGTATCCTGATTGGACCACAATGACATGAGGTCACATGACGTGCCTAAAATCTGCTTCAGGCGTCACTGCATGGGCTGATCTCTGTCTTTCCCTCTTGTTTCATGAAAATCCAATTTGAAATCCCTTGATTAAGATTTAAATGCATTAAAAAAAAGGCAAACATCCTGTTCCAGTAGGATCTGGGACAAATAAAGCCCTGTGTGTGTTTCCTGTTCCAATTAATAGAGGACTCCTATTTGTCAGGGTGACATATTTGATTCATTATGAAGAAATAATCGGACATTTAAAAAGTGCAATCATTTTCAAAAGCCCTATTTTTATCCCCTCTTTGTAACGCCTCAGGCCCAGCCGGATCAGAGAGTGTATGCTGCACACGATGCACTACTCACTTGAAGGGTGTGTTGTCTGGCTCCAGCATGGCTTTGTGCCTGAGGATGGCGGGACCACCTCCTGCGCTGAGATCGGTGGGGTAAGTGTTGATGTAGTTGGGAGGTGGGCCGTCAAACTTGTTCATTCTTTCCAGAAGAATCTGCTCCCAGTTCTCTAACGTCTTTAACACAGCGTTGCTGAGAGCGGAGATGACTGGCAGTTCTGCGACACAAGGATTTATGAAAAAAAAACACTTGAATATCCATGAAGAATCTTATTGTATGTGAGGTTTGAGCAGCAGCAGCAGCTCAGGGTGACTGCGCTGAGGCTGTACCTGTGAAGTCCAGGCCAGTGAGAGGGAGGAAGTTCTTCACGTTGTGATGAGCCAGTTTCACCATGACCAGTCGGATCAGAGTCCAGCTACGTCCCACACAGACAGGCGTTTAGACGTTTTAGAGGCTGAAGCCTAGGCCTCAGAGAGTGAAAAGAAGGCGAGCCCTACCTGTAGGAGTTGGGGTCAGAGTGCTCCGTTATCTGTGTGTCGGAGAGGAAGGCGTCGTCATCGTCTTCGTCATCCTCCGCGCCGCTTTCGTCCGAATCACACAGAGCGTTGCTGTCCGACAGAGGCAGGAAGGGCTGAGCGGGAGGACAGACAGGATGACTAAAAGCATCACCGATCGCATTAGTGGATTTCATGGGTGGAATTCAGGGCCTTACTTTGGCTACAAAGTAGTCCCACATGCTCAGCTCCGGAGGGATGAACTTCTCCCTGTATGTGGGTCTCTCCACGGGAACAGGAGGTGGAGTGGCTGGCGTCTCCTTCACAGGCCGTCCGGGGACGAGCATCCTCATGTTGAACCTGCGCCTGTACCGATCCACATCCTCCGTGGGCTGTTGGGCCACTTGAAGGACAAGAGTGGGAAGATGATGTGAACTCTGAAAGGGTCAGTTCTCAGCTTCTAGACTACTGCACCAAAAAGGACTGGGATGAACTGAGAAGGAAGAAGTGAACTGCATCCAAACCCTAAAAGCCCGATTACAAAAAAGCTGGGATCTTATGTAAAACATCAACCGAAACAGAAAGTAATGCCTGCAAATACTGTGAATGCAATGAAAGGCAGCAGAAAGACAAGTAGTGCTCAAACTCCTACATCTTTATTGTATTTCATAAGTATAGGCTTAAGACGACAGCTTTAAGTAACTTAGGGACAGGAGGGGCATGTTTGACCATTGTGTTACGTCGCGGTTTCTCTTAGCGAGACTCGACAGGCATTTTGGGAAGATTGACGTTTTTGGCTCTTGCTTAATATGATACAATCTGAGATCTCTGTTCTCATGTTTGGTGCTGAACATTACACCACACATTCTCAGTGGGGGAATGGACAGGACTTGTCCAAAGTCCGGCAGGTTACGCCGGGTTCTGATAAAAAAAACAAAGTGCCTGTCTGGTTGGGGATCAGTCTCTCGGACTGGGTTCGGACATATATTTAGAAACTAAGTTCGGGTCACAAAACTTTTAATCTACCAAAAAAAAACATGCAGGGAAACAAACAGCTAGAAGGAATTTTGATTTGTTGTTGATGTAGAGTCTAATGAAGCAGTTTGTCGACGCTAAGATTTTAAGTCCATTTATAAATGCTGAGGACAGTGTTTAACGTTTGTGTTTGTTATTTAAACCGCTGACATGAGAAAACAGGGTAAAAAGTTGTTGTAACCATGGTAACAACAACTCTGAGGCAGCATAAAACCATCTGCTGGTATTAACCGTGTCAGACTCGGGTCGATTTGGACACAAAAAACAAGAGGGTCTGCCGAGTTCGGTCACTAGTGTCTCTGGTTGGGAAAAGCATGAACAGATAAATGTGGACCGGGTTGCAGGTCAGTCTTGTAACCAAACTCGTTTCCTCTTTAAGCAGCAGACCGTGGCTTCATGTCTTGCTGGAAGAAACAGGGACGTCTCTGAGAAAGAGGCCGTCTGGATGGCAGCATAATTTGTTCCGAAACCTCGGTTTTCCCTCTCAGCATTAACAGATGGACCCGTTACCCACCATCGGCACTAACACACAGTTCTTTTCGTGTTTGGCCCGGAGGACGCCATGTCCAAAAATTGCAACATGGACTCATCAGACCAAAGGAAACTTTTCCACTTTGCTTCGGTCTGTCTCAAATAAGATCAGTTATAGAAATGTTGACTGCATTTCTGGATGTTGTTGATTTTTTACTTTGTCTTTGTAGATGTCCTGAAAAACAGTTTAATGCTTCATAGAATCATGTCAGTTTGTAATGCAGTGCCATTAGAGGGGTCGAAGGTCGAAGGTTGAAGGTCGTAGGCATTCAGTGTTTGTTCTCCTTCAACATTATTCTATGTTCTCTGGATCTCATGATGATATTATGGTTTGTAGATGATGAAATCCTCAAATTCCCTGTATAACACCTTGAGAAATATTAATCTTGGACTGTTGGACTATTTACCTGAGCATATTATCACAAAGTAGTGAATGAATGAATGAATGAATCCCAGGCCTTACCTGTGGAATAACTGAGCCTTTCAAAGACGCTCCTTTCATACTCAATCACAACAAAATCACCTGTTTACAATGAACCTCTGATGTTTCTGATCATTCTACAACTCTCCCAGTCTTCTGCTGCTCTGTGATTATGTTTTTTTGAGAAATTTTGTTTTTTGGAGACATATTGCTGGTAGGAATAAACATATAATAAAAGAAGGAGATGAGGTGCAGCTTTAGCTCTATTGTCTTTGTGCTGTTTTCAGCTGAATCTAACTTTCGTTTTTTAGAAAAAAAAAACAGAACATTCAATTAATTTATGTTTTACGGAGCATCATAACATTTTTGGAATCCGGGCTGTTTCATCTTGCCTGTAGAATAATACAATAGAGCTGCATTATAAAGACATTAATCCTGTCTACAGTGTGATTCCTGTCTACAATATATCCATGCAGCCTATAAATGTGGTGATTGGCAGCATGTGAGAGACAATCATGGCAGTAGAAAAGAGAGAAACAGATGCACAAATACAAACGTTATGGAGGCACAGGGCAAGACACTAGATTGTGCAAAAACCTGGACCAGTACTGGGTGACTATCTCTGGCATCACATCAGACAAAACAAGACAGGACACAAACCAGATCAGACACAACAGTGAGGCACACGGACACAACGCCCATCAGTACATAACTGGATAACTCAACATTAAACACGGCGCGTGGCACCAAACTCACACAAAAAAAGTAACAAAAGTACATTTTTGGAGCAGACATGTGAAAAGCGTTTTTTTGTCCTCACGGTGCGTTAGGCAAACATTTGGTGGGGATAAAATGCTTCTTTTTTTATGGGATGAGGGTTTAATAAGAACATGATATGTACGCAATGATGAGTAATGCTGCCATATGATTGTGTGCTGGGGAAAAACATGTAAAGTAGGTTTGCAGCAGCGCTCAAAAGGGGCGGGGTTTTAACATTTGGAGACCTGATTACTGTCATCAGATGGGATTTAAGATTCCCCACAGCAGCTTCTAAAGGGGCTCTTGGCTTTGATAAGAGCTACAGCATCTCAAAGTGTGAAGTAGAGTCTAAAAGCTAGCCCCAAAGTTCTCTGCGGTCCAATGAAAAACAAATCAAGTTCAGTCAACAAACTCGGAGCTTGAGGGATACGACAAACGGATGAATCAAGTATCATAAGATCTACTATCAATCTAAAATGCAATCATTACATCTACTGACAATCTACTGACACACAGCAGAACCACTAAATCTTTTCCAAACATTCAATGCTAGATATTTAGCCCATCATGTTGTTACAACTCTGGTATTACACTAAACTAACACCCACTAAAAATGTACCTGCTTTACTTTCAGATTCACATTTACTTTGGGAAGGCGGCTCAGCTTTGCTCTCTGAACACTCCTTGCTAGGCCCAGCCGTGACTTCAGTAGCATAACAGGAATGACAGGAGATGAGCATAATGGATGCTACAAAATGTACATGCAGTGCAGTACACGCAGACACACACACACACAGACACACACAAAGAACAACAAACCCAACAGCAACATGTGGAATCAAGTCTTCATAGCACTAGTAAGCTTTTGTTATTTGTAGTGGGCATTCAGTGGTAGCTACACGTGAGGGGGGGGAGTTGGGGAAGGTCAAGCAGCTGCAACAATGCAAACCCGTACAGATACCATGCACTGCAATCCTGCAAACCAGCACTGCAATCCACCAGCCCAGTTACTCACAGCTGGCCTTAGTTGCCACCGTGCCCAACCCCTGTCCCCTTAAAACGGGGGGAGCGGGTCGTTTAGGATGCTGGGTTTCAGTGGGAATAGGAGTGGGATTTGGGGTGAGGTTGGTCTGCTCAGGTCTTTCTGTTTCCCGAGACTCCTCCGGCCTGGCTGCCTCAAAATCAGCTGGCACAGGGACACAGGGCAGAGGGCACACTCACACAAGATACTACACAGCGGCGGCGGCAGCATCAACAAGAACTAGGACTAGGTGTGTGTAAACTACGCAGACAGGGCCTGAGGGGTTTAAGCGTTGCCTTGGATCAGAGATAAGTCAGGACTGAAAGAGTCGACAGATGGCGCAGAGGAGAACAACGGCAAGAGAAGAGTAAAGGGAAATATCACGAAGACCAGGGAGGAATGTGAAAGACAAAAATGACCATGTGATGAGATAGAGGCATAGTTAACTGCAAAATAATGATTCTACCTGGTGGGGCCTCTGGCCTCTTTGGCCTAATAATGACTTTGGCTCCTCCCCCAAAGACGGCAGCCCACATCCGGTTGTTGAGAGGATGCGCTGCCAGGCGGAAAAGTTCATTGCTGCTGTGGGTGCCCAAGCCGTGGATGAGCAGCGCCAGATAAACCGCCACGACGGCTTCACACAGCAGAACGTTGAGCCTCGGCTGGTCTTCTTCCCTTGCAGACGTCAAGAGAGAAATGAGGGACGACACACCTGCAGAGAGAGGACACCCATTTGTATAACATACTGTATTAACGTATCACGCACCAAAAGAGCCCCATTAGTTCTGAACTAAGTAGAATGCATTTTGGAGAGAATCGGGAAATGGCGTGATCATTCCGTGTGTCCGTTTCTCTCCCAGAGGCCATGAGGCTCCCATTATAGAACACCATCTGTCTCTCTGCAGAAACACAGAGCGCCTGCTCTGCCACTCCTTCTGCTTTTCACATTCTCCCTCAATCATTTTTTTTGATGTGTGCATAAAAGCCATGTCCCCCTCCACTCATTGTTAGAGGATTCTGGATTCTGGAGCAACAAAATAACAAGTTCATCTCAGTCTGACCACAGGTCCCAGTGGTCGGAGAGGCGTCGGTTTCGTTACCTGGCCACTGTGCAGGAGCAGAGTTGGGAGTTATGTGCTCCTCGATGCTCTCGGTGCGAAGTCGTTTTCTCTCACTGAGTAACAGGCCCTGGTACACCATCCCTGTGAACTGGTTGGCCTCCGTCTGGCTGTGAAGCAGCCAGTTATAGAGAGGGAAACAATTAGTCAACACCATGAAAGACGAGCGTTTTCAACATTTTGAGAAATGTGCACCCTGACTTTTAATCCTGCTGTGACATGAGAAGATGTGAGAGCTCCAGTCAATGGAGGCTGACAGGATCACAGAACTCACGGTCCGGATCGGATCAATGTTTGAGTTCGGATCACAGATCGGATTATTTTTTCACATCAACCCCACCAAAGACAATGCAGTAGTAAAAGTTAAAGCTGAATGTATTTGAGGACATGGGAGAAGCGTCCTTGTTCTATAAGATCTGACTTCCTCCATGAAGAGGGGGTTCAAAGTTTAAATAAAATATTCTCATAAAATATTAAATCAATACTCTAATCTGAAATAAAAGTGCAATATGAGGCGTGATGAAACCTTCCCTTTAACAGTCAACGAAAAAAACAACCTTTTTTTTGATTTAACCAAAGCAGCCAAAAACAAATTATGGCCTAGTGTGTGCGGCTATGAACATCCTGATAGATCTGCCCTGCCTCTGCCGCGGTGAAACTCCCGGTTCCGACCGTGACCAGACTCTATGTAGAACGTAGACTGCCCTCTTTGCATCACATTTCCCAAACACGGAATGTTTTGTCTCCCAAAAGTCATCGAATCATTTTACAGTAAGCCAAAATGCTGCCATCTGGAGATTGAAATTATACATTTAAAGTTCTTCCACTCCTCCGGTGTTCACGGCTGTCGACTACTTTACGTCTGTCATCTGGTCACATGACCACACTTCTGCTTTATGTGCATCTTTTCATGCAAATCTAAACCAAAGCTGTTTCTTTAAAAAGTAAAGGCGGCCATGAAAATGTTTTCCATTATAGTTAGTTAAACTTTCTAAGTGATCGTCGAATCACATGCGGCCCGATCCATGGAGAACATCTGTGGTCTGTTGCACCACTACAAGTCAGGGTTGAATACGGCAAAACTTTGCATTAAGGGAAAATGAACTCCTGCTGATGTCAGTGAGAGTAGATCGGAGACTGAAGAGTAACACCAACAAACCCCAAAGAAGCATTTAAGTGGTGCAATTATTGTCTGGGAGGAAATGTCTATTTTAAAAAGGCTGCTGAACCGGCGGTTCTGTGCTGCAGAGGAACAGTTACCTGTAGCTGTGGCTGTCACACAGTGCTTGATAGATGCAAGCAGACAGAGATGCTGCTAGTGTGTGAAGCGCGTTCACCTGAGTTTGAAAGACACACATTTCACTTATTGTACGTAAAAAATTGATTAGAAAAATCTGCAGTCTCAACACTATGGAGCTCTATTCATTTCTGCGTTCTGACCCGATCATCCATGAGTTCAGGGTGCGGCGGGGTGTCCATCAGGGTGATAGTGTGGAGGATGTCATGGATGTGGTTGCTGAGGTGGAGGACGGGGTTGGCGATGACCGTCTTGGTGGGGGCGATGCAGGCAGACAGCAGGGGCAGAGCGGTGGGCAGAGGCAGAGGAGACTGCAGCTGCTTCACCGTCAGTTCCTGCCGAGTAAGACGAGGGGATGATGATGTATTTACTTTTGATGATGACAGTGTTTTCCCTGAATCCAGCAGGAGTATATCTAACATGCACGTGTGGGAGTGGGTTGGTTTACCTGCTGGCTCTCCTGCAGAAGGAAGAGAAGCTCCATCCGTACAGAGGTGACTCCTCCACCCTTGGCTCCGTGGAGGCTGCAGTAGGATAGAAAAACCCTCAGCAGGGCCTGGTTCTTCCTAAGCCACGCCTTCCGCCGCTCAGAGTGCTGCTGCTTGGCCTGAAGACGCCGCCGCTCCATCTGGTGACGCTCGTAGGCTCCGGCTTCTGTATGCTCCAGGGCCTCATCCCATATTTCCACTGATGCTACACGTTCTCCCCAACGCTCCACCTCTGGCTCCTCTTCCTTCCCCTCCACCTTTGCGTTTACAGAAGGTTTGTTAAATAAGCATGAACAACAGGAAAACAGAATGTTGAGTTCCATATTCAATATATTCTCACAGATTACCAGAGTTTCTACCTTGTAATTGCAGATCTCATGCATGGCAGCAATTTCTTTCTCCAGCCAACTGTAAAGCTGGAAGCGGAGCTTCCCTCCATCCACCTCAAAACCTGTGGCCAGCGTACGTAGCTCCGTCATCAGGATCTTTAGACAAGCCCGGAACTTCAACTGCTCCGCGATCACGTCAACCTCAGACTCACCCTGATGTACAAGACAAATATGCGGGGAGTTTCAGGAAAGGGTTGGCACCTTGCAGACGTCCTATCCTTACATGAACATTTGAGTCTGTGAGAGCTCTTATGAAAACTTTCACCAGGTTTTCAGGAGTCCATACTGAGTTTTTAAACATTTAAGGCTGAATTATGCAACTGATTAACGGGAATTCAACTGATTAACCTTCAGAAAAACACGGAGATGGATTACTGGGTGAAGCTGTCAGAATTAGATATATCCCATAAGATAATGACTGGAGTCTCATCTGAGAGTCTCATGCAGTTTCAGTGGCATTCGACTCACATACAAAACAGTTTGACATCTGAATGCAAACCAATAAGGCCCCTACTTCCATGTTGTAAAACCCCATAGGAACTGCTAGTTTGATAGTAGAAACAAGAAACAACAAAATTAAACTTTGGAAGTTTTGTTCATAGAGTTCCATTCTAAATAAAAGGCCTGGAATGTTATGAGCAAAACTGAAATTGGGCTATTTGATAGGGTTAACAGAAGCTTTAGTTATCATTTAATGGCATTAAATGATAAATGCATGGTAAATAAAACGTTTTTTCTAATTCGTCGTATTTCAGGCAACATGTTTATCGTGCACAGTTAGATAATAATGACAGTTAAATATGATTTATAGTTAGGAAAATACAAATAAAGAGTGTTTAATGTACGATTGACTTAATAGAAAAACCTTTAATGTTGGAGGGTGTGCCCTGCTGTCATTCAAAGTTTTACAAGAGGCTGTTGTTGAAATAAATCCTACCTGTGAGTTCTCTCTTTGCAGTTTGGACATGGTGGTCTCTGAACCTCCGTCTGCTCTAGTCTCAGCCTCTGGTTTCTTCATGCTTAAACCATCGTCGTCATCTTCATCATCATCATCATCATTCTCCTTGTCATTTCCCCAGTCCAGCTTCAACTCGTCGTCCTCTGCCTTGACCGTAGGCTGGCTCCAGTCCAACCCGCCCATACTTTCATTTCCTCCCCAGGCGTGGGCAGGGGCCGCTGGGCAGCTCCAGTTCATACCTCCCTGGGTGCCGTTCTCCAGGGTTCGGTTTGAGTTTAAGTTGGACTTGGATGAAGCTTTGCTGAGAGCCGAGGAGCCCGATTTCTTGGAAACCTTTGGAATCTTGGAGAGCACTTCTAAAGCGAGGACTGGGCAGCCCACCTTAAAAAGATGATTTAAAAAAAAAAAACGTCATGACACTTCCAATTTCTTATTAACATTTTTAAAGAATCTAAAAAAAAAGTAAAGAACTGGACTGGACTGAGGCGCCCATATAACTGATGAGCTCACTTTGAAGTGTGCGTTGGCAGTGGTGAAGAAGAGTTTGCGCTCTATGAGGTTGATCTCATCCGCGCTGCTCTTCTCCGCAGTGAGGCCCACACTCGCTGCTGTGCCCTCTGGATTCGCGTAGTGGCGACGGATGATCAAAGGGTGTGTCCTCAGGTAGTTGTAGAAACTAAACACCACCGGATTGCAGGATTTCACCATCACATCTAACACCGAGGAATGAAACGAGGAGAAAGACAAAAAAGGCACTTAATGAGCAGAAGTAACAGGTTTGAGCGGCTCTACCTGTGAAACAGTGAGTGAAACATCTGCATCCAACTGACCGGGGTTGTCTTCTTCCTCTTTGGGGATTCTCTCCAGCAGTGTGTCCAGGGCTCGAGTGTAATCCTTCATGATCCAGTAGGCTATGCTGCGTAGGAATGGGTCGGGATGCAATCTGGAACAGTGGTATCCACTTCCATCCTTGTTGCAGCCCAGGACCTTCTCATAGAGGAGGCCTTGGCATGTTGAGGAATTCTCAAAGTCGGCCTCATACAGCCGTGCTACTATCATGGCTAACTGGAGATCGTCCATCTTCTCCAACAAAACCTACAAAAGAACAGACAAGTAGGAGAGGCGAGTCAAAAACTGCCCTGTAAGGAAGATTAAGTGCAGAAATATGAGGGATTTTGAGGTAATAATTTCCACTGCAGCCCATGCAAAGACAGGAAACACAGACAGCGTATGTCTGTATGTTTCCTTTTATATTTTTTATCTCCTTTGTTGGCTATCTGTGCATTTTTACGCTGATATGAAAATACAGACCAAGGCAAAGCAAAAAAAAAACAACCCAGTAGGTTGTTTTGACTTGTATTATGTGTTCTAGAGGCTGCACTGCTCACTCAACAACAGATATCAGTGCTGTTGTTGATGTATTGATTTAACTCTCATACAAACACGTTAAAATCCATATGTTTCCAGAAAACAAGGCCACGCTCAGGACTCAACAGTTTTACTTCCAAGGTGGACTTATTTTTACAAAATAAAATAATTTTTAAAAAAACAGGAAGAAAACAGAGAGAGCATGTTCAAAACTCTAAATTTAGACTCAACATTTATGAGCTACGACTTTGTATCACCTCTATTGCATCTTTGAGAGATCCAGCAAGCAGGAAGAAGGCAGCGGATTGTTCGAAGCGCTGCTTTCCGAGCAGGGAGAAAGCGTTTTTCAGAGCTGCCTTTCGCCAGCGGTCTTCACTGAAGTTGTTCTTGAAAAACTGAGTCATCTTCTCATCATGCTGAGACCTGACAAGACACCAGCAAGGTTATTGGAGAAACTCACTTTAGACAATGATGTGTCGACAAGCAGCGTCCTACCTGAAAAGTCCCCACAGGACAGCCTTCTTCTTCATGGCCAAGTAGAACAGAGCAGCATCTAAAGGGTCGTTGTGTCTCTGGAATGCAGCTTTACCCAGCTGATTACACACAAACGGAGAAAAATCAACTCATTAATGCAGAACAGATACATATATATGACATTGCTGTTGAATCTTTAGCACAGAACAGCACATAACTATGTTTCATAAACGATAGAATCTTTTTTTTTGACTCAGACAAACATGGTTCCTATCTAAGGGAGCTAATGGCGATTCTTAAAGCCAATTCTAAAAGAAAGCAGTTGTTCAAAAACATCAGTTGTGTAGGTTCTGCCGTTGAGGAGATGATATTTTACATCGCCGCTGTTCACAGCTTCTCTCCTCAGTCAGAAGTGGCCCATCGGTAAACAGGCATTCAGACCATATCGTTCCTGCATCAGCGGCTGCTGAATAAAAATAGATCTTGGAAAGCTTCTAGTAGTATAAATTTGTTCTGGTACCTTCTCCACCATTTTTCTCAGAGTGTTGATGTTGCGAATCCACCAACCAACTCCAACCGCTCTGAGCTCAGACCACTGTGGGTCTCCTCTCTGCATGGCGGGGATCATGTTCAGCAGCTCTTCCTCAGCTTCCGAGTGGAAGGCCCAGGCAAAGTGGCACGTCGACAGGCCTGCCGTGGGGAGGGACACAGGATTCAAGCTCTTCCCAGCATTAAATGCAGTAGATTTTCAGATGGCATTATTGTGAAAAAGAACGAATAACATTTCAATTCATACATATATATTAGGGTTGTCAAAATAAAACAAAGAATTTAATCATTTGAATTTGCTCAGGTTGTTATTTTTTGCTCGAGAATATATATATATATATATATATATATATATATATAAACTCGTACATCATTATTTTATTATAAAAACCCCATGCCTCATATTGTGTATGTCCCACTCTTTTCCATCAAGCTCTTCTATGGGGAACTGTGTGTGTTCTGACACCTTTCTATCACAACCAGAATAACCTCTTCAACTAGAATAACCTTTTCAACCAGAATAATCTTTTCAACCAGAATAATCTTTTCAACTAGAATAACCTTTTCAACCAGAATTACCTTTTCAGATATTTGTGCTTTTGTAGCTCTTTTGTTTTTATCGGACAACATGGGCTTGTCTTCGCTCACGACAAGCATCAATGAGATTTTTTCTCTGACCTAGTTCTCTATCCATCACAATTTGGCCCTTGTCAAAGTCGCCAAGATCGTAACGCTTGCTTATTTTTCCGGCTTCCGTCACATCAACCTCAGATAAAAGAAAAAAAAGGTTCCCTTGTCTAATACATCCCTCCCACTGAAGCAAGATAATCAGTGCTATTCTAACCTCACCAGTGCGTGGTTATAATGTTATGGCTAAATGGTACATGTATCACTGTGTGATTTACCCTGGTGAAGAAGCTGCATGCGGTAGAGGGGGGGAAGAGAGGTTAGCAGGCAGGTATGAAGTCTCATGGCCAGCAGGTACCTCAGTCCACACTCGTCCAGAGCCTCAGCACCTGCAGAGAAACAACAGCGGGCAGCAGTCAGCTGTGACGGCGTCAACACCGCCGCTATTACAGGGACCAAAATGGCTGCCTTCAAACTCCAGTATCGCTTGAGTTGATGAAATGCCTTCAGAGACAGTGTCTCCTGTCCCTGAACCTTCATAGCCTCGCTGTGCTTACTTAGCCCTGGAACAACCTGCTAATGTCTTCCCCACAAAAGACTAAATAAATATGATGGAAAAATTGGAGAAATAAATACAAAGATAATGGGAAAAGAGCAGTGTCTGTTTACATACACTAAAAGAGGAAGAGTATAAGCATGGTTGTTTATGTTCATAATGATTCGAGGGCTGGAGATTAATCACGTCCAGGAACACACAGTTAAGAAAAAATTATGGTTAGTTTTTATGTCTATGAAGACACCGGAATGGGGGAAGGGTCAAAAACTGTGTCACGCAGTGCTGTGAAAAAGTAAAGGACCCCTCTTTTGTCCCACTCTTTCTTGCAGAGCTGATTCAGTACCGCCACAGGGAAGGTTTGTAAGCATGAACTGCTCTTTTCAGGTCTCAGCGCAGAATCTCAATGTTGTTCAGGTCCAGATTTTCAACTATGCCACTCCAAAACATTATATTCATGCCTTTGTCGCGCTCAGAGGTGGATTTATTCTTCTGCTTGGGATAATTGTCTCGCTGCATTACCCAGTTGTGCTTGGACTTTAATTCTCAGACACAGAATTCATGCCTTGCTCAATATGGTAAGTTGCAGAAAAGCATCCCCACAACGTCACACTGCCACCTCCATGTTTGACTGCATGTTTGATGGTCTTTTGATGGAATGTTGTCTTTGATTTGAACCAGATGTAACGTTAAAAGATTCCATTCATACTCAAAGAAAACAGTTCCTTGTCTGCCCTGATGGTTCCTTGCCTCTGGAGCTGGGCTGTGGTCACGGACACTTCATGTGGAGCATAAAAGAACTATAATGATAATAATACAGTAAAACGTCTTGTTGTCAGACCCTGCTCACTGCTGTCAGCATAAAAATCACTTTAAAGTATCATAACTGTACAAACATTTAAAATGTTTAGCTGTGTGGACAAAGAATAACAGACCATAAATGCATGACAGTCCGTTGGATCACTAGATCAAATATATAGATATATAGAGACTCCTCTTCTCCAGTTATCACAAGGGTTTGTTTAGAGTTGCTGCTGTTCTAAGAAACATGACCAGCTATTACATTCAGGGGGGAGAATCATTTTTTCCACTGGTGGTTAAGGTTTGGCATAACTTTTTTATATAAAATGATCATTTATTTTGTTACTTTGTTTTATAACTCATTTTGTTTGAAGGACTGACAGTTTATAAGCAGATACAAACAGAAATGTAAGAAATCCTACTTATTTTAATGTCATCATGATTAACTCAACTGTATCTATTCAATATTATATAATAAACCGCACGCATCAAAAATATGATCCTCCAGCCAAAAACACGTTAAGTGACCTGTGTACTGCTGATCGGTGGAAGTGGCGACCTCAGCATTCGTGGTTGCAACTGTATCAGCCAAGGCCACCAAGAACATCTGCTCCAGTCTGGTCAGGCCTGGCAGGCTGGAGTGCATGAGGTGACTGGATAATACCTGGAAACACAAAGTAAGAGAGTGAAGCAGAGGAACAAAAGACTCTGAATCAGACATGTACGATATGTTTCAACCACAACGATGTCTTAATGGTTGTGAGAGCTGACATTATGGAGTATCTCACTCGTTTTGCATAACACAGGAAATAAAACACACTCATTTCCTTGTGCCTCCTTGTAGGATAGGACTGCTGTGTTTGTGCAGGGGGAGTGTTAGGTGGGTGTGCTTGTCACCGCACGACAATGTTAGGGCAAACCGAAAGATTAGTGCGCAAACAGCATGAAGAAAATGGAAACAGCGCCAGGACCATTCCTTTCACTAGACTTCGCAAGACGTAGATCAACAATGCTAGAATGTGAAGTATAAGAAAAGCTTTGGGAGTCCGCCGACCACAAGAGGCCCAAACAGCCAAAATACCAGACCATAAAAATAAAAAAATTTAAAAGCACAATAACAACAAAGGATCCGAATAGAAGACATGGTTCTTACTTGAATGCTTCCGCTTAAAATAAATAATATAAATAGCACACATAGCTGCTCAGAAAAACTGATTTACAGGAATAGGATGGCAGAGTTTCATTTTCTTTGCAATCTCCGGCTTAATATTATGATTACTTTGATCAAAAATGACACCATAATAAACACGATGTCGTTATGAGTGCATGGTTATCTTACTTTTATCCTACTATTACATTGTTATTAACAGTCATGTCTTCATTCCAACCCATAAACAATTTAAACCACGGGATGACCACAATAATGCAGCGTCGTTATGACAGACACAATATACATCCTTACCTGAGCGTGCTCTGGTCCAAAAAAGGTAGGTCCATATTGAGAGAGGTTAATCACTCGAGACTTCTTGTCGGGTTTATCGGTGGCAAAGTTCACAAAGTCATCGGTGGTAACTGCTGGCACCTAGTAACACAGGAGGACAGCATTTACAGAATCAGTGGAATACGGCCTTAACAACCAGTTCAGAGCCCTTTAGCTCTACCTACCTGGAAGAGGTCAGAGTACTGGTCCTCTGTGGACTTCTGAGATCCATCCCCGTCAGCCACCTTGTTTCCCTTAGCAGCGTCTTCCGCTCCTTTGTACGACGTGTCGAGGTCCGCCAGCATGAGGGAATACAGGGGCAAGGGAGGGATGGAGTTGATCTCTGTGTAATCCCTGCCCCCATCGCGGCCAGCCACAATGGTGTCTTTCGCTGTGCTACCAGTCACACTTATGGTCCGCGATAGATGTCTCCTGGCTCCGCCCTCACCCGCCTCCACGTCCCTCACCACAGCAACTTCCCCCGCAATACACTTCACCAGGTGAGCTAATATGGCCTGAAACATGGAAGAGAAGTGGGTTATCGAGAATAAGCATCAACACCGATTACATAGGAAGGATCACCGAGGCGGAAGCAAACTCGCCTTGGCCCGACGAACTTTGCCCAGGTCCATGAGTTCTAGCAGCTGAGTGGGATGGTACTGGGGTAGAGTCGGGGACAGCGAGTGAGCGGCTTCGAACAGTCCTCCCTCATGCAGTCCTGCCGGGGCACGAAGGCCCTCGTCCACAGCAGTAGTCCCTTCAAACACACTCTTAGACCTGACTCTTCCTTCGAACCCTGAGGATGAACCTGTGGTTTGACCTCCAGCGATGTCTGCAGATGATACGCAGTCCTCCTCCCCCTCACCGAGCTTCTTGTCCTGGTGCCACTGGGCATAAACGTGCATTTCACAGTCCATGCCCACCACCAGGATGCCATCCCTCACCCAGGACAGGGAGACTGGCAGAGACAGTTTGCCGTCCACAGAGGACAGGAGGTCCACGGACCGGAGCAGTATCCACCGTGAGCGGATGCCCTGTTTGATACTGCCCCCTAGAGGAAGGGTGATAACAGCAACTCCGTCCTTGCTACTGGTCTGCTCGTTGACCATGCCAGAGATTCGACCGTACATGAGAATGTTGGAACCGACTCCTACGGTCAGAATATGAGACCCGTCCTCCTTCGACAGCCAGTCCAGATGGACGTAGTGCTTAATGTTGGGGGAGCTACGGTCTCTGCTCATGTAGAGGTCAGACCTGACACGGAGAAAAGAATTCACTTATGAATCACACGGGTGAACAAACAGTGACAGACAGTATACGGTAGGAACACACAGGCTGAGCCCCTCTGACCTGCTGTAGACGAAGAGGTTAGAGTCCACGCTGACTGTGGCGTCCAGGGTTGTCGAGGGTCTGGTGAAGTCGTCCAGGTGGAGAGTTTGCTCTAAAACCCACTCAGAGCCGCCAGTAGACTCACACTCATAGATGGACACATGCATGGAGAAGTCCTCTCCAGAGGTCTGCAGCTGAACACAAGGCGGCCATGTCTTAAAATGTCTTCTTTTCATTGGGATACACATAAAACTGCCACAGGATGCTCAGGGCTTCCTGTTTTGTCATTTCCTGCTCCATAAAAGCTGGTATTTCACTATAACACTGGTAAATTTGAAATCTGTATAATGAAGTAAAAAAAAAAAACACCACATCTTTAATATGTTAGAAAACACCCGTGATATTGGTGGATAGATTAATGTAATTGAAGGCTAACTTTTTTTGGTTTGTATTTTTGTTAAAATAAAACATAAATATATATATATAATTTTTTTAAACTTTTGATAAGTTGCAAATGAAGCATAAAAGCCCAATTAAAGTATCCTGAAGAGTAATACATTATGTCTAAATGATGTTTTATATGCATGTAATGTCAAATTAGAGATTTGCGATATATCGCAATATATATGCAATACACAATCCTATTAGAAGCTAGTGAATGTAAGCGGAGATTTAAAATGCATGGCAAATAGAATATGTAGAAATAACAAAAAATGTACATTGGCTCTAGTTTCTTTCTAACCAATCTCCACTTCACATAGATATTCCGTAGCATCCTCATAAATCATTAAACTATAAGCCCCCCCTCACACTTGAACTCTCCCCACCTCTCCCCTCTATGATACTAACTTTTTTTTGTAAGTGCAATAACAATTCTCAGATGGATGGTTTTTCTGCATCAAGAATTCACAAGTACCTGTGCCACCTGTGTTTTTGCAAATGGCAAATAAACCTCTGTGAATCTTTGAAATTCCGATTTCCTACCTGTCCTTGTCGTGGCTTTTTGAAGGCGACGGCCAGCCTGCCGATGTAAGAGCAGGACACAGCTACCGGTCGCCCTGACACGCACACAGCACTGTTGTTGTCTTCCTCCTCATTCATCAGAGACCAAGGCTCCCAGCGGTACACGCGGTTGTCCTGGTCGTCTTCGCTGTACCCGTCATCGTACTCCACAGCACAGTGCCAGAACCGCACGCGGGAGTCAGAGCAGGTGGCGACGATCAGGTACGGAGCCAAACACACAGGGTAGATAGAGGAGGAACTCAGGTGACCTGGCGGCGAGAGGAAAGAGTAAGAAAGATTGGAGCATTTGAACTTATTGAACAGCATGTAAGCTTTGTATCCAAAACATAGTAAGAGAGATTTTCCAAGTAGTTGTTGAAAACCGCCTGAGCGGAAAAAAGTAATAAAGGCACAAAGAACATTTCCCATTTCATTTATTCAACAATTGCCAAAACCCTAGAATAAATATGGACTTTTTAAGGATTACAGCAGTTTTCTGTTTGTTTGTTTCATAAACAACAAGCTAATATGATTCATCCCAACCTGCAGAGGGGGTGGCCCTGGTGACCTCCACCCCGTCGGGCAGCTCCAGCCGCTTGGTGTACACCAGATTGGAACTGAGGATGAGTTTGCTCGCTGATTGTAAGTTGGCTGTGGAGGCTGAACGTGGGAGGGGTCTGACAGGAGAGGTCTCCGGAGACGAGTCGGCATTGACAACTTGATTTGGAACTATGAGCTGGCTTTTGAAGCTGTAATCTGGGCTCGGCTCATCTACACAGAGACACAGAGAGTTAAAACTCAGCAGAGGAAATTTGATGTTGGCGAGCTTCGCATTAATTAAATTCGTGCTTTCCCTTCCAGTTATTCCCGTTACTGTTGGCTGTGTGCTGCTCACACTCACCAACACAGGCCTGCACAGACTTGAGGTGCAGGTGCCACATCTGAAGGACAGAGTTCCTGTTGAGATCCTTTTCTATCACCACCAGGAAGAACTTCTCAGAGAACGGAGCAGGTTGGTAATCTGAGTGTGGGAAAATGTTGTTATTTTCTACAACATTTAGGACCACATTTTAGAAAAAAGTACAGATCTAAGAGAGATTTATACCATCAACAGACGGAAAGGCTGGTGCGTGAACTTTGGGTTCTTTCTGGGGCTTGTAACCTAGAATGAAGTCCTCCTGAAAGACGTGCAGCAGCTGGGTGTTGGCGCCGCACTGGGTGCACATGGAAACAGAATCAAACAGGTTAAGGAGTCAGTTAATCAGAGGGTTTCTGTTCACCAATGACCCCAAATCACAGATCAGCTGACCTGGTTTGTGATTACATCCAACTCGATGATACATCCAGGTCTGGCAGTGGACTGCTGGCTCACAATGTTGAACACTTCGCCCACCAGTTTCTGAAAAAAGACACACAAAATCCATTAACTATCTATTTAATATGATGAATTTGTTACAACTAGCGTTGATAAGAAACACTGAATATTATAATCATATTGAACTTTTTCCACTGACGGACCAACGAAGGAGTATCTTGTCTTTGGATGGTGGGAGTGGACGCAGCTTCCCTCTATATTATATCTTATCTTATTTGAGGGAGATGTAGGCGGGTGATTTTAATGAATCAAAGAATATGCACAAATTTAATTTTACAAAATTACATACATGCTCCTCTCTAATAATTTAAAAAATACAAAGTCTGCGGTGGTTTGTATATTCGGATTGTTTTGGTGTGTGTTTTCGTAACATGCACACCAATCAGCCACAACAAAACACCTGTTACCATTTCTAATGTTGGGGCTGATCAGTATGTGTAACATCTTTCATTATTTATAGCTTTGTATTATTGTGATGATTTTTAGACTGAATGTTGTGTGTTTTTTCTCAAATACAAATATCAGAAATATTTAAAGTCTATGACCAACACTGATCAGCCAAAACATTACAACCAATGACTGGTTCTAATGTTGTGGCTGATAAGTAAATCAAAGCAGGCTCAAAATGCATTTTTTAAAAGTTAATCAATGTTGAAAAGTGTCCTATAATAAGAATTTATTTTTATTTCATCCATTAACTGTAAACGGCTTATACTGAGGAGGCTTGGATTTGATTCATGGTCCTTTGTGACAAAAGTTTTAAAGACCCAAGACATGAGACCCAGGTACTAAAATTCACTGAACACAGAATAAAATGATAACATCCCTCGGAGCATGTACTCACGGATGTCTCAGGATCTGACAGCTCGTCCAATAGTTTTCTGGCGTCCACCACAGCCTGATACAGACGCAGATTTTGACCATCTGATGCCACGAAGCAGGCGCTGGCGCTGTTACAGTAAGTTCCTAAAGGACAGAGAGAGATTTAAACCATCCAAATGTGCCTTTCTTAATAAATCGCTCCTTTAAAAGATTGAGATCCACTCTCATGCAGTAGAAGATCTAAGGAAAGTAGGTTTGAAGCACAGTAATGCAAACCAGCATTGCATTGGAGGTACCGTTTGTTAAAGGGCGGGATTACCAGTTGATACTGTTCATATATGTATCGCAGCTATATTTCATTTAGTGAGCCATGAAGTGAGAAAAGAAGAACTTCAGATGGTTCAACACTGGGGTCACTAAAATGTAAGTCCCTGTCAAGTACTTGATGATTATTTTCAGATAACAACATTTCATCAGTGATTTTCCATGATACAAACAATGTACGGCGTCTTTACCGAGCACGGAGCTGGGTATCAGTGTTGGGAGCCAAGCAACATTGCTGAAGGCAGATGTGTGCAGAGAGTTTATACGGGCTAGTTCAGAGACGCCTCCGGTGCAGGAAAGTGGTCCAATGTGGTCCACTCTCCACAGGATCAGCTCACTGTAGATGGCATTGGGATCATGGAAGGTCCTTGTAGCTGCATTACGAAGCTGTTTCCTGCGGATGGGAAAGCAGAGCGTCGTTAGAAGCCATGTTTCTCCTGTGGGATTGAACTTATCGGTACTCCTCTATTTAACCCGTAAACCAGAGCGAGACATCAACTAAGTCATTTAGCAAAATAGGGAATACTTGGTTTCCATTGTCAACCACAATCAGAGTGAGTCAGCATTGGTGTGTGGAGTACCTCAAGGTTCGATTATTGGGCCTCTTCCTTTTATCAATTATATGTTTCCATTAGGCCAAATACAAAGCTGCCTACCATAACTTTGCAGATGATATTAGTTACATATAGCTCTCTCAACAACGGATTATTATTGACTTCCTGCTTCTGTGCATTCATCAAGTCAATGAATGAACGTCCTCCACCAGGCTGCCAAGTGTTCCTTAAATTAGGACAAAAATGGGTGAAGCTGCTGTTTTCAATGTGAAGCACTTTGAATTACCTCAGTGTGCAAAATGTGCTTTATAAATACATTTCCTTTGCTTTAATTCACATTATGACTCTTCACAGTAAGCAGCATCTATGTTGTTCCAACCATGTGAATATTGCGTCATCTTTTTCCTGTCTTTTACTTATTTACTCTCTTTGGTCCCTCTGGCCTGTACCTGGGAAATCCCTTTGGTGTGGGAAAGGTCGGGGGCTGCTCTCCTTCCTGGCTCCCAGGGGCCGAGGGAGGGGTGAGCAAAGCATTATGGTGAGACGAGGTCAGCAGCAGAGGCAGCACTGTGTGGCAGGCTTGGTCGTTCAGGTGGAAGCGATGGCCACAGTACCGGAATTTGTGCGATACAGTCAATACATTGGAGAAGGCGGAGCGCTCAGCAAATGTCACTGCCCACTGTGGACAGAAGGAGACAAAATAAAGCAGTTATACTTGGGAAGGCTGAATGCATAATTAAAAAATGAACAAAAAGTGCATCCCATGAGCTCAGATTTGTTCCTCATATTTTTTCACCTGGTTGAGAGATCCGTCAACATGCTTGGACACCATCATGACTGCAGGACTGATGCCAAGGCGGGGGTTGGGGGAGGAGGCCAGAGCGAGGGAACCCAGGCCAGCTGAGGTTGAAGCAGAGTGGGCGACATGTTGGACGGTCCTTCCCTGCTCCCCTGCCCTGGCACTCCCACCCTCGGTCAAAGTGCAGGCGTACATCAGGATGTTTTTGCTCAGTGAGTTGGCGTCCCCTGTGGGGAATGTCACTGGGATACGGGAGGAGAAGGACACCTGGTGGGAGCATTTGAGGGAAATATTAGAAAAACAGGCAGATATTCTCACATACAGCTGTACAGTCATACCAATTTAACTTCTCCTCAGCAACAAAAGCATTAATTAGAAGGGCCTGAGTAGAGCACACATCTCCACTAGGACTAAATACCGCTTTTAAATAAATTCCATAAACTCTTCAATTAACTCCTTTATCCAGGTCCACTTCTAATTCTACTGGGTTTTTGCCTGCCTCATGCCCTCCCACTAAGTTTCTGAAAAACAGGTTAAGTAGCTTTTGTGCAATCCTGAGACAGAAAACAAATAAACGAACCAAGGAAAAGACTTACATAACCTCCAAACAATACTTTGGATTACATCGGATATCGAATTTATTTTCAGGTTATAACCTCAAACCCTCAGATGATCAATCAAATGGAGCCCAAATAGTTTGAAACACACCTTGTTATCCGTTAACTATTCTCCATAAAGAATGTGAAAACTGTCCAGTCATGATTCACAAAGTTAATTTCTGATAATTAAACAACATGGCAGAGCTACTAGATTTTTATCTTATTGTGGAAATTGCATTAACTCAGAGAAAAAATATATTTTTATCTTACAGCATATGCAAACAGTTCTTGGAATCTCTGCTCACCTGAACCTGTCTGAAGATACCCTGATTGAATTCGTCCAAGTATTTCACATGCCAAACCAGGAAAGAACCATCGGTTGGGTGGATGGTGAACAGCATGTCTGGGCTCTTGTTCCACTCCGTGATCAGGGTCTCCATCTTCCTCTCAAGCAGCATAGAGGGCAACGGCATGCTGGAGCTGGATCCAGGAGAGGACGCTTTGGTGCTTCCTTGCTCTCCGGACTCACCCTCTTCACCGGGCTCTGAAGAGGCTTTGTCTGACATCTCATCCAGGTCTACGAAATAAGATGAGCAAGACACTTCTTACCACATGATGTCGCTTTGAAACTATTGGGCTATAAGGACTACATGGTTGGGTGTGATACCGAAGTCAAACTTCATAGTGGATCCTTCCAGGTCGAGGGGCTCCTCATTAGGCTGCTCCAGATGCTGTTCGGAGATCCTACGGAGCTGCAGCATAAAGAGGTCCATGGAGGAAGTGAAGCTGAGGTCTTTATTGTTGAGCCAGTGAACCACAAATCCTCCACCACCGGAGCCATCGTCGGGGTTGAACACTGCAGAGTCAGCTAACATCGCTGGAATATCTGAGAGAGGAAGGAGAGGGAAGATATGTATGGATGAATGCAGCAAGGAAAAGGGTCAATGAAATCCGATTCAAGCTCGGACCCGGTTCACGGCTGCACTGAATAAGTAATAACTTCTGAATCAGCTCCAAATCAAGACGACTTACCAGTATTGGGGTTAATACTGGCGGAGATATGGAAGTGACACAGGGCGTTAGCATGATGAGCAATATGGCGGTGAGTGTGTGCATCCTGAGTGCCGAGCTGGGAGGGCAGCAGCTCGCTGTGGGCCACTAAGGCAGAGGACCGTCGCCGACCCCGGCGCAGATGCTTCAGGTGGTGGATTGACTAATCAAAGTGAAACAGGATAAAAACCGAGGCAACTGTTTGAGAAAAATGAACTGATCACAGATAGTAGATAGTTTGTGTTTTTAGTTGCGACTAAGCGTACCTCCAGAGCGTGCTGGATCTTGTCTTTATTGCCTGCCAGACCTGGCAAGCTGGAGCTGAAGGACTGTGTGTTCTCAGAGATCTGTCCTCCGAGCAAACTGTCCTCTGGCAGCAGGGTCTCGGACCACAACCTACACACACCATCCTCGCAGGACGTCAGCAGCACGTTGCACACAGAGCCCCTACAACACGACAGGTTTGTTACATTTACCATCATTCTGTATAATTCTACCTCAAACAATTCGATCCAAGGAAATTACAGTTCCGTCAACAGACTAAATTCAAATTGGTTGGAACCAGGGTATCTACAAGAATTTGAATTATTTCATAACAAAAATGAATCTTACAACCCAGGGCCATGGTGAATTGTATTGTTTATGGAAAAATGATAATTAAGTGGGAATGTGGGTGGAATAATGTCAAGCATCGCCAGATTGTCACTGCGTGAGAGAAAAAAACCCGAGCTCGGTATATTAATGGAGAACAAAACTCGCGACTGACATCAAACTTTTCTTTTTTCAATTAGACAGCCGAACAAACATGAACAGCCTTGAATTTCCAATCAGCCATCATCAAGCGCAGGAAACTGGACAGATATATAACCACTAATAATAGCGCTGAGATAGAGGCATTACATAAATTAGGTTTTTTTTATCAGTTCCGCAAAAGAGGAACTACAGTCACCTTCGAGTTTCATTTCTGGGGAATTTCTGATATTGCAACTTATAAGCTTTCAAATATTTCCTGTTAAATATTACATTTATTAACACAATTATGAAAGAAAGTAGTAAATACTGATTCTGGAGACGGTAAAAAAAAAAAAAAGAAGATTTAACAATCCGTACAAGAGGCAAAATCTCTGTTTAGGAGCAAATATTGTCATGCTGTAGAAGAAATGAGGAACATTCTACAAGGTGCAAAAGTAAACATGTTCCTGCCGCGCTGACAGTGTGATCGTGTGCCTGCTTTCTTACTTGGGCATGAATTTGCTGGTCTTCCTCCAGGACATCCCAGTGACCGAGCGCGGGTGGGCCAGGTAAACAAAGGAGAAGTGAACGGGAGGAGTCTTTTTATCAGAGGGGTCCTGGACCACCACTGCTGAACGCCAGCCCGTGGTGGGATACCACACCTTAAGTAAACAGTCATCCTGCAAACACACACATCAAGATTAGAATGTCACTGCCTCTGATCCACGTACTCTACTCAACATTGCATGGTTTCGTAGTGTACTACTTCAAAGGTCATGTACCTTCCCAACTGTTGCGAAGTACTCCCCATCAGGAGACCACTTGGCGATGTGAAGGGACGCAGCGGTCCTGAGAGAAACAACAGCATAAACACTGACATCAGCCGTATTCACTTCTCTCTGGGAAAACCTCCACGGAAATGACATTCAAGTATGCTCCTGTCAGATGTCGACGTTTGTGTGCGGTTCCTTTGTGCATGGGTTATTGTTAGGTATTCTAGAGCTGACACTTCCCTGTTTGGGGGGTTTTCCTCAAAGTGAATGCGTGTCATCAGTTAACAATTACTCAGAAGGTTGTATGCAGTGTTTCTGTTTACACAGTTAAGAGCAGAGGCTGCAGACTCAGAGGCTGGCTGAAAACAGTTCATACAAACCTTTCATGTGCGGCTGTGTGCAGACGAGTTTGGATAATCAGTTACTGCCTAGTTATTATTCGTAAAAATGTCATTTCACAACCTTCGAGAGGAAGAATTGAAGTTAATATTTTGTCTGCACAGGGCAGAGACTAGCTCTTTACTCCACGACTGGAGTAAAGAGCTAGTCTTTATTCCACGACTGGAGTAAAGATAAGCTCCTCAGATGACAGAGAAGCAGGTAAAACAGAGACATTTTACTCAGACTCAGCAATAATACACTAATGTTTCCCCTAATCGCTGAATAACAAATCCATTTACATTTCCAATCACATAAACGACAATAATATTTGGTAACTATTTTTTTCACTCATAATTTGGCAACGGGAAGCGTGTACTGACATGACTAGACCACATGTAGAAAAACGAGAACTGGGCGATTAATGACGGAAGATAATGAAGACAAAGCAGGCTGGCGTGACGCTCCAGTTGATGAGACAACGCTGTCAGGATATTTCCCGGTGTTTGCTACACCAGTGGACACTGAGAGGCCATTTACTACAAAACATTGTATAACTCTGTATAACTTTGCATGATTCTAGGCCAAATTATCTTCGTACTGTAATTGAAGACAAATGAAATGATAGATTATCTCTCTAGATCTGTTTTTCAAAAACATTACACAAAATTCTACTTGTATTGACTGACTGCTGCCGTCTCAAAATTATTCAAAACCCTTCATGAGAGGCATCACCATCATCATCATCCCCTACTTTGTAGCGACACCCTTGCTGCTAGGAACTGCTGTAAACATGACGGATATCCAAACACAACCTTTTGACAGTGTTGATGAAGAACCTCAGGCCGTTCCTCTTTAAGGAAATGCTTCCAGTTCTGTACTATTCCTGGGTTCAATGTGCTGAAACAGTCTTCTTCAACTCTTACCAGAGACTTTCTGAGATTGAAGTCAGGCAACTGTGCTCTCCAGTCAAAAGCGTTCCCGGACTTCTTCTGAAACCAGTACTAGCTGGACTTTAAGCTCATTGTCAATTTGGAATGTCCAATGATGACCAAGCTTCAGCTTGATGGAATCCATCTTACGTTCTACATGTCACAGCTTTCCTCTGTCTTAAGAAGCAAAGGTGCTTCAGAGCATCACAGAGCCACAGCTACGCCTCTCTGCAACTACTGTATTCATTTCATCATGACATTTTTAGACTTAAAAAACGACATCCCAGATATCATGCGACTCAGTGGGTCTGCCATGATGAACAATGGGGAGCCTGGGCATAAAGGGCTGTCCAACTAAAACTTTATAACAATTAAACCAAAAAATATTTCAAAAAATGGGAGTCTACTGCTAGTTTAAAGTCTAAAAATGCTGACTCTGTGTTTTCACATGATTTGATTTGCAAATCAGTGCCCTTATGAGGAGGCATTTTACACAGAGTCCTGCATAACTGTGAGTTATTAAAAGTAGCATTTTTCTTAATGAATGAGAAAATAATACTTCTTCAGCTCAATGCAACTCTGTCGCAAAACTTAAACAGCTGATAAGGACTTTAATCTGCCAATTAAGGTGATATACGTACGATGGGTGTAGGATAATTTCGCCTGCAGATATATTCGCCAATCCATGGAGCATTAATGTTTTGCCTCCTGTCAATCATGTCATACACTCTCACAGTATGTACAGCAGAAGGAGCGTACTTGCACTGCCAGACACAGTTCCAGTCATTTAGGACAGGGTGGGGCTTGTCCTCAGTCATCTGCCCATCCTCCTCCTCTATCAGGGTATCCGTCAGCGGCGGAGCCCAGAGCTGCAGCCGCTCGGTCGCTGCTAGGATACGGTTCCCTGAGGACACAAAAGCACTATGTTAGACACCTCTCATTCCATGTTGACGGCTACAATACGCGGCGCCACATGCACACTGAGAGTCTTACATAATGCACATGTTGTTTGGGACCAACCTCGGGGGGTTGTAACAAGAGCTGTGTGTAGTGTGGATTAATTTAGTTGTGTCAGTCAGTGAATTGGTTAAATACAGGAAGCACAGCATCGGTGTACCTTGCGGGTCCCAGGCCAGGTTGTAGGTGATGGCATTGAGGAAGAACTGTCCTGTCTTTTGCCACTGATAATTAAGCTGCTGTTAGTGACAGGAGAGCGACACACAACATGCCATGTTATTAGCGCCCAGTTATGAGTAAGCTCACTCGGTGCTTATTAAAACCATTACGTTTGGTTTTGGAAATACCGACGTTCATGCTTACCTTGAAGCGTTTGTTTGGGTTGGTGGAAAGAGGTTCAAAGATGCAGACTGTGTTCCCGTACGATGCAGCGATCTAAAAATAAAGAGCTTGATCAACATCACAACATTACTCACCCCATCAGGGCCTCTGCACAGCCATTAGCACAGGGGAGGGGGGGAGTGGGGAGTGGTGCAGCAGGGCTGCAGGGAGGGAACGTTTTGGCTGCACATGCACATCTTTGGACCATGCAAATATGCTTAAAATGTAAAAAAATTTAAATAAAATAGCACATGGAGGAAGGCATTTATGATATGCACACCTTCAGCGCCAAAGGACGTGTGTAAACTCATTAAATTCTGTGGATAGGCAACACCATCTGAATGTGAGCCAAATAAGATGAAGATCACTTCAGTTCAAATCTGCAGACCAATTATGCTCGTGCACCTTCAGGGTCCTGACAGAGCTCGTGTCAAATTTTCAGCGGATTCTGAAGAGATGTTCGTTTTTGAGGAGATGGATTCCCGTCCATCTGTCCGTCCATTCATCCACATACAAGGTTAACCCCATCTAGGCCATATGATGGGGGCATTTCCTAAATTATGCGCACCTTCAGTACATGCACCTACATTATGCACTTGCACACCTATGTGAAAGAGCACCAGTGTAAAAGCTACTACGGAGTCTGGTACAGGAGGTTAGGATTGCAAAAAGAAAGCATGTAGATGTATAGAAAATATTTACATGGACCCCTGTAATAAAAGCCTAATCAGAATGAAAAAGCTCCATGGAAACCCCAGATAAGGGTAATGCTAGTCTGAGGTACCGATAAGGCTTTCGGCACCTTCGGTACCTTTCGCTATCACCATTTCCCTCCCTCCCTCCCACCTCTAGTGGGAGGTGGCCTGCCTTTTATCAAGCTGTGATTCTTAATTAGAAGTATCAGAATAACAGCAAAAACGGCTCTGATCACGCGACAGACACCCATCTTCTGATGAAACACATCACAGAATGATCGCTTTTACCCGTCACAGTCATTTACAGGTGTTCCGACTGAATGAATCAGTCCATTTAAGCACCGCAGTGAATTGGATCACTCCTCATGCAAACAGTTGACCCAAAATAATCCTTCACAATGATTATAATCAGAATGAAGAAAAGTAAAAAGGACTGGGAGACGGAGAGGAGGTTCGGTGCTGCGTCAGCAGCAATGCGGGTGTTGTATCGGTCTGTTGTGGCGGAGAGAGAGACGAGTCGTAGGGCAAAGCTCTCAATTTACCGGCCCATCTACGTTCCAAACCTCACATATGGTCATGACCTCTGGGTAGTGACAGAAAGAATGAGGTCAAGGATACAAGCGGCTGAAATTAGCTTCCTTTGTAGGGTAGCAGGGCTCAGCCTTAGGGATAGGGTACGGAGCTCAGACATCTTGAAGGAGATTGGAGTAGAGCTGCTGCTCCCCCAGGTCCATAGCAGCCAGGTGAGGTGGTTCGGGCATCTAACCAGGATGCCACCAGGACGCCTCCCTTTGGAGGTTCTTCAGTCCCTCAAAAAACTCACTGGAGGGACTTTATTCCACATTTGGCCTGGGAACGCTTCGTCTTCCCCCAGGAGAGAGCTGGAAAATCTCTTCTGAGCCTGCTGCCATCATGACCCGGCCCCGGATAAGCAGAGGAAAATGGATGGATGGATGGATGAAGGAAGTGTCCGTCTAAACCCAGCCAGTAAAACACTGAGGCAAAGGCATGGTTGAATGGACTCGGGTTTGTTTGGTGTAAATTGACAGAAAAACTAAAAATTGGAGTGGGTGTTAAAGTGAGTGTGCAGTCAAGACTTACTCGGCCAAGCTGGTGGGAGCACTCCACGCAGCCCACCTGGATGTTTCCATTCTGAGCTCCAGGGATGATCTGCACACACTCAAAGTCACTGGCCAGGATCACGAGATCACAACCCGAGCCATAGGCCTGCAAAAGACATAGGAGCAGAAGGAGGACACAAATCAGATCCAGCCAGAGTAAACACATTAAATAAACAGGGGACTGAAACTGTATATGTTTTATAGTCGCTGTAAAATACATGATGCTTTCTATCAAGCATAAATGTCATTTGGTGGTTGTACTGTATGTTCTTAGATTTAAGGATAATTTGCTGCTTTTCTTTCACATTTATACTAGTATATGAAGGGTCTCAGAGATTTAGACTATTGGCTGAACAAAAGAAGCGATGTTTTCTGACATTTTCTTAAAAAATGTATTAAATCAATCAATCGACAAACCGTTATCTTATTAATATTTCTCGATGTTGACAAGAATTATTAGCCGTAGTCCTAGTTCCCATTTGCGTTTGGGATCATTTTGTAAAAATAATAAGGCATATTATATGGCACCATTATGAATATTGCATTAGCAGGGTGAGATGATACAGGATTAGCAGGGCATGGCAGCGACCTTCATAATCATCTCAGTTATGGAAGGGGGAAAATTGAACACAGAAAATGAATCGCAAAATGAATCAACCCAACTGAAGTACCTCTTGTAAAAATAACACTTTCTCGAGTCCTATAGGTAGAGATACACGGCACGTGTTAAATGCCTGCACATGATTGGCTGGCCAGTTTTTATATTTGGTTTACAGGCAGCGGCATGAAGAAATGGAACGGTGGTTGCTGGCGTCTCGGGCACATGCAGAAAGGCAGAAATGAAGAAGCAGGTGAAAGACAGACAAGCTGTCCTCAGAGCAACAGTCCAGGTTTAGGACGGCTTGTGTCTTTCATTATTCAGGAGAACAGGAGGAGAGGCTGGGAACCGCAGTGTCACAGAACAGGACAATGTTACAACATATGGTATTATACAAAGGAGGATGAAGGTAGATTCCAATTGTTGTTGCCTAAAATGTTACTGCGGAAGATGTGAAAAAGTCAAGTAACGTATGGGCAGAGGAACTTTACTGCTACTGCAGCGTTCGCTCCTGCAAATTACAGCTGGAATTAAAAGCAGTCACCGTCATGCGCTGTCTCTCTCACGCACGCACGCACTCACACACACACACACATACGCAGAATGTGTGTCCGTTAACTCTCATTTTCAACAAGGTAATATAGTCCTGGGTCAGACTGGCGGACGTGTTTCTGCAGGAGAGGATCATCACTGTTTTATTCCATTGCTGTGTGCTTGCTCTCGCCATTTTTGTGTAGGTTCCCTCAGAGTAATCCAGCTTCCACCCATATAAAGCCGGACGATTTGGGCTAAAATGAGAATCTTTTGTCTTACGATTCCTTTCCAGCCTCTGAACCATTTTAATGGGACCTCCGGTATATTACGTTTAGCTGAGCTCTTGATCGTGGATGGTCATAAAAAAAAGGAGAAAAAAAGAAAAAGAGTCTGACTCTGAAGCAGAAAACAGGCACTTGATTTTCACCAGCCAGAATATAAACACAGCTTTACTCCTGAGTGGCTCCGAATGACATCAAAAATATTTGTCTCACATGATGGAGGTGTGGGTACACCTTCTTAAAGGACCGGGCCTGGCGAGTTGGAACACAAACTGCTCCAGGATTAGTAAATGGAGTGCACAGATATATGCCCGGCTCATGTGATACCAATGGAGCACCTTCTGGTGACGTTTAAAGTCAATTCATACATCTACGGAGGCAAAACATTGCGAATGATTTTTGACTTTCATCGCTGAATGAAAAAATACTTCTTAGAATGTGAGCTTGAAGTTCAGTGTCGTTAGTTGTATTGAATTTGTTCTCACCGGTGATTTATTCTGGATTAATTCTGTCGTTAATATTTATATTTTTCTCCTCCGGTGTCTCACTCTTGCACGCCATTCTTCACCTCAGCGTCGGGTGATCTAACACTGCGGTCTCAATGGCTGCGAGCGAAAAGCACAGGTGCCGGCTTTACTGCAGCTGAAGTTATGAATTAAACTGCTGCAGAATGTTGTATTACAGCAATGAGACCGCACATACTTCTGAATCGAGTATGTGATCTTTTAAGGATTAATCCACCAGCCCTCCTGTACAGCGGGGTGTACCCTGCCATCTGCTAAATGTCAGCTGGGGAAGGTCCATACCATGGATGGACAGATGTCTCTCCGTGTCTCACAGTCAGACACCACACATAAAAACAACACTATATTAAATGTTCCCCAAAGCATCTCAGAAATGTTGGAAAAAATCCTTTGCTGTGTTCTTTTAGAAGCAGATTTTTTTTTAAAAGCTCTGCCTTTGTACCGATGTCCATCTTCCGAGGGGCAAGAATGGTAGGGACACAATCTGACAGATTCTCAAATTAAGTATACCAAGGTATAAAAACGCTTGATTGATCAGCCTAATGTTTATTTCAATCAAATTTCAACCTTTTAAGGAACAAAATGGAGACATTCTGGCCCTTTCTAATCAATTTGTTGTTAACCAAACGGTCAGGATATTTATTTGATTCAGCAACAGACCTGCAGATTCTGTGTGTGTATGTATGGATCTACATTAAAGCGTGTGGAGCTTTTAAATCTGCTGACTTCAACCCTAAAACGACAGAGTTCCCCTCCTGTCAGTCCTTGCTGCCTTAGAATAAACACGACCCCTGTCACACATTAACAATGACAGAGCAGTTACAATGTGATGGTACTGTTTGGTAAAAAAGAAGAATTACATCTATTTTCTCTAACCCATGTCTCGTTGGCTGGAATCGATTATAACATATACTATTATTTTATATCAAGCTTTTCAGATGTCTTAACAAAATACAATTTTCAACTTTGAGTTTCAGAAAAGGACTTGAACATGAAACCGAAAGATGTGTGAAAAAACGCTTTGCTGCATTCTGGGAAAACTTTGTATCCTAACATAAAAACATTAGTCAGCTAACTCTTTTTATAATGTATTAAAAGACAACATGCTCATCCAGATGGCATTTTCACTAAACTGAGCTACAGACAATAATTAAATCTTGTTCATTAAGAGCCTCTTTAACGTTGTATGAGTGATGAGAGACGGCGCGGATCAGGGATCTCGCTGTATTTTGGATAAATGTATTTCTAAGGAAGGACCGGAGGCGGTCATGTGTTCTGGTAAGGAAAGTACATAAGAGGAAGAGAGTGAGAGATCACTTCTGCTAATGCAAGACATTCCCCATGCCTAAGCGATCATGCATGTTCCATGGGCACAGCTGCTTCACACAAGCTGCCATAAATAACTCCACACCTGAATGCATCGTGCAATTTCTACCAAATCTACAAGGCAATCTGGAGGAACTCCATTGGATGCAACTACAGGAACATGTTAAAATTAAAGGGTTAGGTTAGGGTATAGGATTTAAGTAATCTCAGAAGAATCATGTCTGCTTGCAAGAATTCAAAATAGGCCAGACCATCAACCGACAGCAGCTGACCCAAATTTATATAGCATCAAATCCCAAAAAAATGGTGTCTCAAAGCACTTTCCAAAAAGAGCAGGTCTAGACCGTACTGAGTGTTAGCTATCAGAGTATCATGGTATTTCAATATTACTATTATCATCATAATTATCATTAGTAATACTATTTGTATTATTTTTGTAGTTACAATTAAACTACAATTGCACAACTGCAATTGGACTATTTTAATTCCTATTTATATATGCCAATGGGGATCGGATTGTCGACGCAACCAGATTGACGCATACTTGACCGGCACTAAAAGGGATGATATTTGCAAGAATGATCATACAAAGATGTGTTTCCCTTTCAGGGAGACAAAGTTCACCGACATTTCTGACACCCTGAGTCTCATGGACCAAACTTCAAACGGTTGTTGAAATCAAAAGTTATTCCGCGCTACTGGATTTACTTTATTTCTGGGGAACGTAGATCAGGGAGATCTGCCTCACTTCCTCCCTCCTGTAGTAGTCAGCTGAGGAGTAAGGGCGATTCCTACCAGATGAGATTTTTGCCCAAATAAGAAAATGTAAACTAGGTAGGGGAGAAAAAAGAAATCGATAAAAACTGATATGATATTTTGCGTTTTTTTTTAACTGTTAGATGCATGGCAAGAATGGATATTATACAACATACATTTAAAATATGAATTGAACTTTTTGTTAATGGAATGATTAAAGAAATTGTTCATTGTTCAAAATGTGTTCAAAGTTTTCCAGTCCATTAGATGATGCTATGGACTTTTTTCCTGGTAAAGATTAAGATAACTGGCTAAGATAAGGATCAGCGTGCCAGAGGAAAATGTGAAGCAAGGATGAACACATCAGAGAAAGTAAACAGAGAAAGCAAACTGACAATCGCTGTCTGCGTTTAAATCAAACACAAATACATCCTTGGGATTTTTTAAGAAGGAGGAGGACAAAGGAGATTTGTTTGAGACAGAGGACTATTGTATGAAAAACACGAGGGTCCAGGAAATAGCCATAGCTTAGGACAGCAAGCTTAAATTTAACAACTAGAAAAAGCAAAGTTGTTTTTTTTCTTCAATAAATCTATTATTTATTTCTTTGATTAATCCATCAATTATCTTTTAAATGAATAAATAATTCAATTTACAAATTTGTCGATTAATTCTTTGATGATCTTGGCAATCAAGAACAACCATTACTTTGACCATTAATCTTTCTACCTTTTACTAAAGCAGCTTCTCATAAAATTCCTTTATTATTTTTATGACATTATTTTGCCATCAATTTCCGCCGAGTTTGGTTTAATTAGATGGCTAGTGCATATTGTAATGGGAAATGTGCTTGTATTTTCTTATTTGTAAAAAGGTTGTCACACCAACACGAAAGCCGATATTTGCATAAACAAGCCGCTTAGAACGTATACTAATGTGTGGAAAAGCAGTGTTGCTATGCTAGCCGTTAGCATATGACAGTTCCCAGGCACCTCACAAACAAACGACGCTCACTCTCATGTCTCCTCGTTTTCCGGTAATGGAGCTCCGGGTTATTTTCCTGACATGTGGTACGCTATTTCCATTTTACAAAGCGTGTGCAGAACACCATGTTGTAAAGTCTCTGTTTAAATGACACTGATGCATCGTTGCAGCGCAACTGAGAAAACAACACAATCTATCAGCACCTTCTTGAGCAAAGTTCTACAACCAGACAAACTAGTGGAAAACAAGTTTATTTGATCATGGTTATCTGCTCGAGACGCTCAAAGTATGTGACTCTGTCACAATGTTTTTTCCCTGACGAAGCCGTTGCAGAGACGCGCACACGTCACAGGCGATAGAGTCATACATGCCATATAAGCTAATTATTTCCCTGAGGTCCGGAGACCACCGCCATCTCACATCCTCAAACGAAGAGCCTCGCTTTCATATTTCGCCGCTGCTGGAGGAGCTGCATTATTCTTTTTTGGGACAAGTTGTATTTTTCATAATAACAGATTCATACATGTTTGCATTGAGTAACGTGCGGATTACGCTATAATACGGTTTATTCTGTCAGGTGCAGCAACATTTATGTTATGACATGTTTCCACGTCATGCTGGCAAGGCGATCAGCTTGATGATTCAGTTTAGCAACAATAAAAGTGACAGAAATGAGTTGAAAACATTTAGAAGTTTATCTTTTTGGATTAACAAATAATGGTCAACAGGACTTGTAACAACAAGACAGTTGTTTTAATATCAATTATTCAGTCTCAATTTCAGTCTCAATTTCAGTTTTCTAAATGTGCCAAAGCACATTTAGAAAACTCAAAAATGGTTGAGCGTGAAACACTGATGAGGCGACGCCGGAGCACAAGATTTAAATGCACGGAGAAGGGACAATTCAATTTCCGGTGAAGCTCTAGCCTGATATTTGCTTATCTGATTTGGTGCAGAGGCTGCTGTAGGTCAAGTGTGTTTGTGTGCGCATGGGTCTGTGTGTATGTACGCGTGTGTGTGTGTCAGGGTCGGGCCTAGGACCCTTAGGGGTCAGCGTGAGTGTAACTGCACTGGACACGAAGTCCAGTGTTCTTCAAATATCCTCTCAGTAAGAGAAAGAAAACACCAGAGATAGAAACTCGGTCCCTGCAGCGATGTGTAGGGCTTTCGCCTCACTACCGGATCTGTCCTCTCTGGTTGAGCAGTTATGACCCTTGGTACAAAGCCTGCTTGTTTATTTGATCTGGGGTCAGTGTAAGGGAAGAGGGGGGCAACTCCTCTCTGTAGTTGTATTGAACAGGATCATTTGTTGACTTTTTGTACGTGCAAGTGTTTCACTCACAGGTAAAAATACGTTCTAATCTCCGATAGTCATTCAATAACTACGAGTCTCCAAATCCACAGTAGAGTTTTGTGATGAACTCCAGTGACAAGGGAGAAAAAGGTTTAGCAACTCTAGAAAATATGCTAGGCTACAAGATAAGACTTTATTGAGAGCAACATAAAAGTAGATCCAGAATAGAGTGGAGTGTAATACATGCTTCAAGGAGAGTGCGAGAGAGAGCTGCAAAAAAATGACATTAACTGTGAGCAGAAGAGAGAAGGTTAGCAGAAAATTGACAGTTTGTCAAGAGAAGTATTTTACAGGCTGCAGTGACTCAGTAAATAAATGTTGCAGCTTCTTTAGTCCGAGAAAAAAGTCTTGCCTCTTGTTCTTCCAGACAGTTTGAAAAAGTGAAAGGTGCAACCCCCAGGTAAGATGCGATCTCTGACCTGGATAGAGAAAAAAATAGTCTCTGAAAATAATGAAGCACATTAAATCTTAATGGTTTCCATGGAACAAGTGACAAAACCCCAGCAGTGCATGGGGAACCCGCTTCATCTCGCCTTTTATGAGCGAGGCCTTAGTTACATAACTAAGATAAATAATAAACCAACTAAATCTAAATTAATTTGTTTACTGCTGTTTTGTATTAAGGGGCAAATGTACTCTGAGCCCTGAAAAACACAAAGCACCACCTTGCTAATTAGCATAAGAGACCGAACAAGCAAAGATTTGGTGGTCCCACACAGGCTCACCATGTTCTCAGCATGAAGGAAGGTTGGCATGTAACAGTGTCACAAGAATTTACTGGCCAGCATTGGCAGAATATAACTAACAAAGTCACTTTTGTTTATACTACAGGTAAAGGATCGATTGGCAACGGGGGGCCTGGTTTGATGAAATCGGCCTGAGCAGCTTCACCTGTGGCCGGTTATTTGCCGGTTACACGCATGCAAACGTACCGGCAGGCCTGAGCTACCGCGGCTCCAAACTTCTCACAATAAAGCAGAAAAACACAAAGCTTGTAGTTTGTAACACCAGTAAGGAGAAAATAAGCTGTGGAGCAACGACCGAGAAAACCGAACTTAATCACACAATTCACATTAAATCAAGCAACATTAAATCAAGTAACAGCAAGTTAAGAAGCTAAAGTTAGCAGAGCGGCTAAAGCTAGCGGGCGCTGAGAGCTAGCCGCAAGCCTGCTTTATGTATATATCCATGTTGTTATTTATGGTTTTAAAACTTAAGGACAGAAGTAGCTGTTGTGGTACAACCCCGAAAGGGTTCGGCACAACAAATTGAATCACACCGAGTTACAGCAAGAAAGTGACGCTATAATAGCGGCTAAAGAAACGGGGAGCTCAGAGCCAACAACAAGCCCTTGGGTCCCTGAACAACTTATAATATATGTTGACTCCATGATGTGTTTTAAAATGAAACACATCATTGAAATAAATCTCGCTCTATGAATTGAAATGCTTTCTCGGGACATAATAGTTCTGGTTTCTTCCATATTTCAATCTTTAAGTCCAGTATGTCCAAAGCCAAAGAGTCAGGGCCTTTGTGGGCATTATAAACTACTAAGTACATTTCCATGCTCTCTTTCCATCCCTATAGAGACAGTACTATTATAGGTTCTTCCCATGTCTCGCTGCACTAAATGGAATATTGACTGGGCTCCATGGACCTGTAAACATGAAGCACAGTGAGAAATTATGGGAGGCTGTCCGTTTAGGGCCCCCCGCAGCCACCAGGTTGCCCCATACAGCACAAGAAGCGGCCCACAAAGTAGTACGATTACATTTTAGTGAAGTTTTAAGACCGCAAGCAGCGCAACCCTGTGTATTGAAAACATTTTGAGGAGGCTATTTCCTGTTAAACGGTATGCACCTATTCCTGATTGCAAGACCTCTTCCCTCCTAATTTGAGACTTAGTGAGCCTTGACTGGAATGCCACTTTAAACTTGGTTAGCAGGTCAACATGGCAGCTAGCGTGTGTGTGTTGTGTGTGTATGTGTGTGTGTGTGTGTGTGTGTGGGTCCAGCTCATCGCCATTAGTAAATCTGTTTTTTTCTGAGTCCTCTGATCTATTGTTATTGTTATTTTAACAGTTATTATTATAGTTCTATGTGGTTCAGGACACAATGCAGGTCCCTTCAGAGTTTCACACTACCAGCATCTCAATGATTAGTTGTAGTGAGAAATTGCACACAGAGCAGTTTTATGGTCAGCCGAACACACAGACGTTGATGACTAATCATACTAGAGAAGTGAAATAACTCGAAAAGCCAGTAAGATGGCTGATGGGCAGAGAATGCTAAGGTATTGAGACACTGCGCCGCGAAAGAGACACACGACAATAAGAATGCACACACACGCACACACATCTGAAGGGACATCACCCTGGTGTGTCACCACTCGGAGGTCAAGACACTACAACAACTTCTCACTGTGGCATTTAAGCAGAATCAGAGCAGGCTAAAGTAATTCCCAAATCTAATAAGATGTTTATTGCTGCAGATATGAGGCAACTTGGGTGTAGAAAACAAACGATTTTAAAACATGGTGAAAAAGCTTGAGGGAAGGCAGGAAATTCCCACGCACTCCCACATCAGGGTGAAGAAATCTGTTGTGAGGCACACCCCCTCTAAAAGAGTCACACAGTCACAAATATAAATGGATAAAACGTAAAAATCTGGCAGAATTACTGACATCGGCAGGAGATTAAAAATGCTTGTTTAAAAGAAAAAAATAATCTCTTTAACTGATAAATGTGTTATTGTTATATTTGTTTCTTTTTTTTGGTGATCAAAAAATGATGGGATCTGTGACTCATACATCCGTTGCACATAAATTCCCACATATTATATATGTATATATACTTTACAAGTGTACAACTTTACAAGTCAAAGCTTAAGTAATTCATTTTGGAGTTTTTCTCACTTTAATGACTGATTGTTCTGAAAAAAATGTAATATTAAAGTGAAAATTGAAACCAGGACACTGGGAGATCAAACCTATTGAGGAGTACAACACATATCAGGCTGAGACTAGTATGATTTAAGCATCAAAGATATTTTGCTTACAAATATCTCGGTTGCTTACAGATACAAACTGATAATGGACGTGTAGGGTTGGACGAATCATCGTAAAAAGATTGCGGATCTCGATTCAGCTCAGTTGTAAGTTTACCCAGGGCTAAGCTAGTCAAGTTAGCATCCAGGGAGTGGGAGGCCGGAGAGCTTACTAGCTCATTTAGCACAGGCAGAAACAGGAGAGGTAGTTTCTTATCACCCCTAAACTCCTTCTTAAGGCCACTTAACTAATATATTTTCTCTCTTTCTAACACTTAACTTCTCCATTGTTTCAGACTCACTCATGTCTCTCTTTTTCAGAGCTAACCCTTTAGTACCCACATATAAATGTGTTACACAGGCACGGAGAATGACACTATTTAAAATCGTGTCCATAGCAAAGTGCAATACGATGTAAACTGAATGGTTAAATGTTGGATAGATGTATGCTATCAATTCTAAGCAAAACATTTTTTGCAATTCTCATTTTCCCCTAAATCTTCCAGCTCTCTGGGTGTGCTAGATTTGCAGTGTGTAAATGATCAACCATTGATCACAGTGGCGCAGTGGGAAGCGCTGCTGCCTCACAGCAAGAAGGTTCAAATCCACCTCTTACCGCACCTTTCTGTGTAGAGTTTGCATATCCTCCATATGTCTGCATGGTTGTCTCTGGATATCCCGACTTCCTCCCACAGTCCAGATACATGCAGTGTAGGTGGATAGGTGAGTTTAAATTGTTCGTAGGAGTGAATGTGTGCGCAAAAGGTTGTCTGTCTCTATGTGTGGGCCTTGAGATGAACTGATGACTCATCCAGGGTGTACCCCGCCTCTCGCCCAATGTCAGCTGGAATAGGCTCCAGCTCATTGTGCTCTTGGGGATGACCCTCATGAACAGGATAAGCAGTTACACGAAATGAGTGAATGAATGAATGAATGAATATATAGTATTGGCGTTCGGGGGCACCCACCATCATTTTCTGTTAAGGGCCCAATAGAGAATGGGTTGTCAACCTCTTAATAGAAATCATCATCGATCTTTCTTTTTTGGGGGGGGGGACTCGCAGCGTTATGGAGAAATATTAAACATATAAATGCATATTTTCATATCAAACATGACTATCCAAGGAGAAAAAGTTGTAACAAGGTTTCCATATGGGTAATTTGACTGTTTGTTACGAAATGAATAAAAAATGAACAGCAAAGAAGCTATATTATTTAGTATTTTGACCTATTTTCTTAAATTTAAGAACAGTTTATTTTGGCCTATATTGGTACATAAAAAGTGATCTTGACTTGGAAAAGGTTTTTGACCATTACCATTGATGCTAAATAAATGAGACATAAGAGTAGTTCAAGATAGTGTGTACGATCATGTGTGTAGGGTTACATAAAGCCTAAAAGACTGCTATCTATCTTACATGAGCTGATACAGGAACATCAGAGCAAGTAAAATAAATCCATGTGTCCTCTATTTCCCGAAACACAAAATTATGCACCACGTCTCTGAATGTGTCTTTTTTCCCCCCTACACACTGTCATCCACTCCTCTAGCTCATGTGTCCATATATGGCCCTTTACGTCACGCGTGGCGCAGCTGATGCTGGGATGTCAGCGAGCTAATGATCCGTAAGGAGGATTTAACACCAAATGGTTAGCCAGCTCAGCTAGTGCACATCAATACAGAAAACCGCATCCTCTAGTGATGTGCAATTTCTGTCTAGACCATATTGCAGTCACATGTAGTGTGTTCTGCAAAAATACTACAGCCCGTGCCAAATATTTTCCAATAATGCTGTGGCTGAGCAGAGGGATTCCCTTGCAGTGAGTGTAATGTAACGGGATGCAGCTAGAGGTCATATGAGTGGCTAGCGATAAATAATATAAGAATGCCTCAAGAAGCAGACGTAGACGTTTTGCTTTGGGTGTCTAGATGAGGGCGCCAGGTTGTCAGGGTAAATAAAATAAGGGCTCGTGGTAAGGGTGCTCCGAGGGGGTGCGCTCACTTATAGTGCGGCAGATTGGTTGGCACACTATCCGGCTAACCTGCGCTTTAGCTGGCTAGCCAGCCCCGCTTACAGCCAATACTGCGCTAGCTAGCACGCTAACTATCCTAGCTAGCCAGCCGTTAGCTTCAGCGGGTGTCATTTCGAGCAAATAATATTTAAATCAAACCTCACCGTAAACGGAATGTCGAGCACGCTTCCCACCGAGTAGCAGCAGTCCCCGGGGTTCACAGCTCCCGTCAGCACCTGGTGCAGATGCATTTTCTTTATTTGTAATAGCAGCAGATGGTGTTTTTTAATTATTAATAACGAGTCCACCCTTTCGGATTCTCCATCTAGCAACGACTGGGAATTCCATCAGTATTATTAAGGTTGTCCTCCGCTGGCAGGATTGTCCTCCTCCACGGACGCTGGCAGGGGTTCGTATTGGTGTGGCCGTGTGAATACGAGCTCACCTGGTCCTGTCATCTATTTAAACATGGAAAACTAGCCCCCCGTCGTCTCTCGCTGTCAACGCCATCTCTCCGATTAATCGTGAGAAGAGGCAGTGGGATCTCTGCAGCGAACCTGACATGCGCGTTCACGACGTTGTCAAGGCACGACGGGATCATCATAGATCTGTAGGTTCTAGACTGGAACATATCACTCCAAGATTCCCAGTTACTCCCTCTTTGTCCCATTCCGCATTCAAACACCAGTTCTGAACGTTGTCTGGTCCATTTTTTAAATGATGTCATTACTATTAAAACTAGCTTTACTCATGAACCATAAGTCTTTATGGGGTTCTGTCCAGCAGATTTAGTGTAATAGATCTATGTCATTGGCGCGTCACTATGTAGAGCAAGCAGCTTTCTATACATATGATTTGGGTCCATTGATCACAATTAAATTATGTGAAACTGTCATAGGACCATAGTTAAAAACAAAAAAACCTGAAAAAAAGTCAGTGTGTGTGTATTAATGTCTATCGCCATCAAAATGTGGGGTAAGTTACAAAATATTATTATTCAAGCAGTCAGTAAGGCAAGATTCATGAGACAGCAATGCAACCCCAATATTAAGGAGTTAAAGGCACAACAAAATATTACTTGATGTATTATGATCTTTATGATGTTTCTGTTTTTATTTTGTTCTCCACTCATTGGTTATTCTAAGTCAAGTCTCCAGAATTACCCAAACTCAACTTAAATTGGCTCCACAACTATCAATTGTTTTTGCGACACCTTGGTGTCTATGGACAGGCAAGACCTGAAATAATTCTATTTTCCGATTCAGTAATACTGTACTTGTTATTATGTGTGAGTAACATGTGGTTAAACTTAAAATAATCCCAATAGCTCTATCCTCTATCTGAGTCAACATCATTATCGCAGGGTATCAATTTATATTAATCTGAATGAAGCAATTTATTATATGTTTGGTCAACTGACAGGTTGTTTTTTTTTGCTTAAATTATTGCTGTAAGAAATACTTTATAGATTTTGACTAAAAGTCAGATTAAAAAAAGGGTGGTCTTCTAGGAAATTTGAATGGGTAATAATTTATTTTACTAAGCCAAATAAAAAAAATAATTTTATTATATAATCATATTAAAAACTACTGAAGGTCGCAGCCTTAATTTCATTGTCAACGGGTCATGTCACAAAATAAGACATAAAATGTTGTTGGAGTGATTTCCACTCTTGTTCTCACATAGAAAACCCTAACCCTAACCTTAACCCTAATCCTAACCCTAATCCTAACCCTAACCCTAATCCTAACCTTAACCCTAACCCTAATCCTAACCTTAACCCTAACCTTAACCCTAACCCTGGGTGAGTTTAATTGTAGCTTCAACTGTCCCTCATCTCCTTGTCTTTGCTCACTCACCTCACTGACAAGCTTTACTTGTTCAAATCACATAATTCTAATGTTTATTCCACTTCCCTGCACCCACTCACACTATCTCCCACTTTCTATTCCATTGTCTCTATACAAACGAGAGAACCGGTAGTAATCCTTGGTGGTGATAAAACCAACTATCTTGGCACTGGCCTACTTAAGCCGCTCTGACATCATCAGACACGGCCTGCCTGCCAGTCATGATGACACACAGGACATCGGAACAGCAAATTGTGGGCAGTAGCCCAGAGAGAATGTGACACATACACATATGCAGAGTCAACAACAACGGAAGGTCCATTCATGCCGTAGCCTGTCTGTCCATTTAGCATTTGACCACTATGTTTGAAATAACAGTGTCAAACTTTATAACTGTTCCATTTATGACATGTAAATTGACTGATAATTAGCATTAAATCCATCAATTTTATAAATCCATGCTGGTTAAAGAGAGAATTGTAAAACAGTATACTTTATACTATATTATTGACATTTCACAGTCAGCCCTTTGTGAGCCATTATAAATCAGGAGTGACGTCCTTGCATGCCCATGTAGAATTATATAACCAAGATAACAATCCAGAACATTGAAAGTCAGCGACATCTCGCCAGGAAGCTGCTTCCTTAGCTCTTCAAGGGTTGACGGCTGGGAACGCATGCGACTCTGTGTTGAAGCACCTCTATGTGCCGAAAGAAAAATCTCACCAAAATCAAACAAGGCAAAAATAGATGGACGTCCATGCAAGACTAGGTCTAAGCTGTCGTTCCACACACTAAGGGTATATCCCTGAAATGTCCCCAATACCCTGTGTTAGACCAGCAATCCCTCAAATTAAATGTGAGGTTATGTCTGAAAAGCAGTGCCCCCCCTAGTGAGTAAAATATGAACTATTAGAGAAAAATACAAGATAGATTTGGTGACGACGATTCATGTGCAGCAGATTTGGACTAAATTGGACCAATGATTAGGAAGTTATGTAGTAAAAAAAACAAGATTGTTTTGTAAAAATAATCCCCCTAGCGAGTTAAATATCAACTATTAGAGTAAAATCTTATATATATATATATATATATATATATATATATATATATAAGATATATCTCATTGAGACAATTCATATTCACCAGATTTTGATGAATTCAGACAAACTTTTAGGAAGTTATGTTAGAAAAGCTCCCCCTAGTGTGTAAAATATGATATATGCAAGATAGATCTAGACACAACAATTTGTATTCAACATTTGGACTAAACTGGACCAATAATTAGGAAGTTATGTACGAAAAAGAACATTTTCTTTTTGTAAAAAAACTCCCCCAGTGAGTAAAATCTGATCTATTGGAGTAAAACACAACATATACAAGATAGATCGTCTTTCCCCAAAAATCAATGCAGTTCTTCCTCACACTAAAGTCTATTTTGGGTATAAAATTTGAAAATGAGCCATGAAATAATTTTTGAGTTTTCACGTTAAAACGTAGAATCTGAGGCTGCAGATTTTCAACTTTTTGACTTTTGCTGCTGCAGATCATAAGTTTCGGGGGCATCAATACTCCTGTGTCCACCCGGATTGTCAGGGACATGATGGAGGAAATCCAGCGCCTTCATCTCTTAGATATCCTGAATTATTATGCAGTTGTGCAAGAGGTAAAAAAAAACCCAAAACAGATTCAACAAGGACGTTTGAAAATATTCCATCGCAGCATCTCACCTGAGACTGAAAAGTAGATTTAGATTAGATCAGGCAAGGAGGTACGTGAAACTGTGTGCGTTGTAAATGTGTACGTGTGTGAGAGAGGGCAGGCTGTCTGAGTTGCTGCTGGTTATTGCAGGAGGCTTGGGAGAAGGTTGATGCAGTGTTTTTAATGTCTGTTGTGCCACTGGGAGACAGAGTCTTGATCTACAGAGAACAGAATTAAATGCATTATAGATTTTCTCATTTCATGGATGGCTGCTGGACAGACTGCGCTCCAGTCTGGCTTGAGTTGCATTCTAGACATTCTGCTTCCAATGACAAAATGTGACAAAGCTCCCTGAGAATAAAACTTTCATATAAATAGATCTTCATATTGTTTAACTATAACTGGTATAAAATTACAGTTTGAGTGGCTGAGCATTCTGTCGAAGCGGGTCAAACATCCAGACGTAAACATCAACCTGAGCGTCGCTGTTGCGTCACATGAATATATAATCTCTATTAAGACAAACCTTTCACTAAAACGAATTCCTTCAATTTGAATGTCTGAGAAACCTTTTTCTTGTCAAATGTTATGACCAACAGGATCATTATTCCTGCTGTTCTGTTTGTTTTGACGGTGTTTGATGACATCTTGGCTTTCAAAAGAAGTGAGTCATGTCCCGCAGGGAGAAAAGAATAACCAACCAAATTATTCTTCCAAATGTAGGAAGAAATGATGAGATAAATGTAGAGTTGCACTGACGGTAAATAGAGTACTAATAAAAATCTGGTCCCGTTTAGAGGAATGCAGCAATATGTTGATTGTTACTTTGAAATGTCACAGTGATATAGAAAGACGTAAGAAAGACCTTTTGTCCCGAGTAGTTCTAGAACATCAGAACATTGGTTCCTTGCATTCAATCCATTCTTGAGGAGCAGTGGGCCGCCAACTGTGACACCAAGGGGTGTCAGGGTCTTGTTCAAGGACCCCACGACATGCTAAGGCTTGGATCTAACCTCTGACTCTCAGGTTGGGGCAACCACTCTACCCCCTGAGCTTCAGCCGCCCCAAAGAGCCCCAAATATAGAGCATTGGTAAAAGAGAGGATCCAGGTGTTGAATTATGCCATCAACCTTTATATGTGAACAAGATTACAGACAAACTAATGTACAGATTTACATGAGATGTTACCCATAGGAAGGTCTTGGCCTACCCTACACATGATTACATTTTGGTGGTGTTACGTGTTTCAAAGCATCTGTGAATAATAAAACATTATTATTGTCATTTGTTTGTGGTCGTGTCCATTATTGTTGATGCCTTTGTTCTTTTGATTCCTTTGTTGTTCCTTTGGCTTATGTTTTTGTTCCTTTGGGGGGAGCTGTGGGCTCATGTGCCTTTCTTCCTTTGGTTCCTTTGATGTTCCTTTGGTGGGTAGCTTTGGGCTCATGTTCCTTTGTTCCTTTGATGTTCCTTTGGTGGGGAACTTAGGGCTCATGTGCCTTTGTGGCTTCGATTCCTTTGATGTTCCTTTGGTGGGTAGCTGTGGGCTCATGTGGCTTTGTTCCTTTGATGTTTCTTGGTGAGGGGGGGAGCTGGGGTTGGGAGAGGAACAGGAAATGACACAACCTGCGTCATGAGGGGCGGGTTAAATGCAATGAACCAATTCTGCTAAATTGTACTGCTTGTATGATTGCATGTGATAAATAAAAGCTTCTTCTTAAAAAAAAGAAGACGAGTAAATCTCTTCTCAGTAAGTTTGTTGGAGTTTCTCTAGATTTAGAGACTGGCAATTACTCTGACATAAATAGAGATAGAGATACAATCATTTTTCTTAAACATCGAGCACTGTTGTGCCTCGTTCCCTTGATACACGGTAAAAGGGAATCTCTATAATTAATGGTGAATACGGCTCGCTGTGGTTGCCAGGATTTAATGGTTAATACAGCGAGCAGATACATTACAGTAAAGAAAAACCCAGATCTACTGTAAACGGTTTTACGTCACAAGGCCATTACATAAAATTACAGTATATTCCAATAAATTCCGGTTCTCGAAAATCTTAGAATCCAAAATACTTCACAATTATGCTGGATAACTGGATTTTACCGCTTTAAAAATTTAAAACAGCAGCGACTACGGTGAATTACACTAAAAGGAGAAATAATAAATAATTAGATTTTTCTATTGGTCAAAGTACATGATAAATACACCCAAACATTTTACAGTGAAAACAAACTTTAGGTAAAATTAACAGAAAAATACCATCATGACAGAAGCAAGTAATTCCCTGCAAATATAATGGTTTAATTCTGTCTAAGTTATGGGTTTTTTGATTTTTGCATTGAATCTAAAAAAAAAAAAAAAAAAAAATCCAAGTTAAGCAAGAAAAGACCTTAATTTCTACAGAAAAAAAATATTGAAAGCGTATAATTCTGAAATACATTTTATTTCAAGTATTAAACAAAGTCTGAATTTGCTGTAATTTATCTAATGCCCTTTACCAAAAAACAGTTTACAGTAGATCTGTTTTTTTTCATGGTAATTAACAGTAGCGTCTTGTTCACGGTTTCAAGAGAGCGCATCGCCACATTGTGACATCACAACACCAAACGGCTTATAACCTCCCCTAAGGAGCTCTAACGGAAGAACCACGCGACGGATTCGCGTTTCACCCAGAGGTAGGTTTTGGTGACGTCTGGTGAGTATTTGAGAGATACTCCAAGAGTTTGTCGGATTTACCGGTAGATTTAGAGGCTGGCGATAACTCAGACATTAATGGAATTCTCTCCTGTCTGATCAGAAAGGTGATGAAATGTTCCTGCACAATGGCACGAAAGCAATTCTGCAATTCGGAGAAATAGACTTTTTTTGGGGGAATTGGGCACAACTGAGTTCTCAGGAAGCGTTAAAGAATCAGGCCTCTCAAGTCTCCACCCATCCACTCCACTCATGAACGGATGCATTCTCTCCACTCTCACATCATCCTGCATGCAGCTGTTCGACTTCCTCCCGCTGGCTCTTCACAAAGCTAATAGAATTCCACTCTGACGCTCATGACGGCCACTCAGCCAGGATTGATTGACTGACTGCACGAGTAAATAAAATATGCAAATGATGAAAAGGAGGCACAATCTTTGAAGAGGAAACCCACAAACTGCTAGACTGAGCGTTATGAGTGACAGCGCCATATCGGCTGACCATAATTAAAACGAACATAGCTATGAAGAATTATTTTTCATTATCCTTGTTTTTTTTCTCATAAAATCGTCAATAAAACCTCTTGAGGGTTTTTATTGAGGTTCAGAAGTTGCTCTTAAACCATTAGGTCTGATTTAAACATCTTAAATGACATTTATTGCTTTCTGTGGTAGTTGGTGTCTACTTCCTCACAAACGTGGAGCCTTTCTAGATTTTCTAGCATCTTATATTTTTGGTGCGTGAAAGTATACAAAAGCTGTAGTTAGTATATTTGAAATATGTAGGGTTTCTGATGACATAACAACATACAAAAGGATGTTTTTTATTCTTCTATTGTTTTTCCCCCCCGGCAAAATGTGTTTAATCTCGCCTTAGGTCATATTTGACCTAACAAGGGGCTTTTTTTGTGGCTAGGGACTGAAAAGTTACTCAAAGTGAAGAATTACCCTTAAAAGATGTTTTCCAGAGCAAAGTCGGCGTAATTGTTCTACAGCAGGTAACAATTGCATTCGTCAAGAAGGGTAATTAATGTCTTTTAGCAAAGAAATAATAATAATGCGTCCTAATTTGTTTAGTTACAGATGCTGCAAATAATATACAAATTGATAAAAAATATCATGAATTTACTGCGGTAAGGTAAAAAGTACAATATTTGTTTTTTCTGAAAAGCAGAGCAGTGGCAGTCTTTGTCAATTTTGTTTTTTTAATCATTACTCCTTTGTTAGGTCACATACGCACAACCTCCCTCCTCAAATACCGACGTGCAGTTTTGTGACATCATTATCCGATCGGCTCAAAAAGCATCTCTACATGGTACATTTCAAATATTCACACTCCAGCATTATTTTCATGAAAGGTAATTTTGTTGCTGCTTTTTAAAAAAAAGAAAGAAAAAAAAAAAGATTCTTCTTCTGTGGTTTTAGATGAACGTTGTTTTATTTTTAACAAGTATAATCTGTTGATTTCCCGCTTAGAACCAACGTGATTCATTCATTCATTCATTCGTCGGTGGCTGTTTACAGTAAATAACAATTTCATATAAAATTAGGAATATGGCATTTAAGAAAAAATAATTAATTGAGATTATATTGAAAATATAAAATATAAATAGGATGGAGAGAGTCAAATACTTTGCAGAGATGGTGCCGTTTGAATTAATTTATTTTCTTTCCACAAATCCTTTTAAATAAATAAATCTTAAAAACAAGTTTTAGCAGAGGTGACTGATTTAAGGTTATGTCTTTTGTTGCTTTGTTATTTTTTGTATTACTGCTTTAATTTTGTGACGTTGGCTTTTGCTTCTATCTGTTTTTTGTTTTTTTACCTTATCTTCTTTTATTGTTTTATCCCCTTTTGGTTTTATTGCCTTCTTTTTTAAGATTTTTTGTCATCTCTTAATACTTTTTATCGACCGCGTTTTTCATTGTTTATTCTTCCTCTTTGATTTTGACTTTCTTGCATCTCTATCTTCAACTTTTATTCTTTTATATTTTACACTTGTCTTTTCCTCTTTTGTTTTTTTTTATCTTAGTTATGTTTTTATGCTTCTTATTTCACCATTACCTCCTGAGTTTTCTGGTTTTGCCTTGTCTGTGAAAACGCTTTGTAAGCATTTATTTAAAAGCGTCTTTATTATTGTCATTAAATGAAGTCATTTAGCTCGGTTAGTCTCAGCTGAACGTATTTAATCTGAGCTTCTGCCATGTGGTTTGTGCTTCGTAACAAAAAACTGTTTCTACTCAATTTTCATACAGGTGACCCCCAATGCCTCACATTTCCTCCAGCCAAGGAACTAAGAGGAAGATGGGGGACAGCACTCTGGTTTTTGACCCTCTCTCTCAATCCACCAAAATCACCTGGCTGGGCTCCTCTCTTCTCTTACTGGAGATTCCTGCTGACACCGACACCAGCTTCCCAGTGTGGGAATCTGTCAGGTCCCAGGAACTTGACATCTCCTGGACCGTCAACCCCTACAGCATCTGCATTGATTTAACCCCTGTGACCTCTATGAAAGGCACAGCTACGAGGTTCAGCAAACGTAAAAAGATGTCCAGCAGGGCAGAGATCTCGGCTCCGTCCTCCAGCATCCTGCAACCTCATCCGGTCTCCCACGCCATCCCTCAGCAGCGTGGAGCCCTCCCGACTACCCCCTGTGCCTGGCTCTCCCTCCCTTATGACAGCCTCCAATTGCTGCCAAGCTGTCCCGAAATCATAACCGCAAACCCTGCACCTGCCACCAGCCTCTTGCTCTCCTTGCCTCTCATCATCCACCATTCACAGCCCTCCCCTATCAATCAAGTGGTCCCGGCCACCACCACCAAGACCCTGAGACCTACCCTGTCCAAAGTCCCTGTTCCCCCTGCTGCATTCCACACAAGGAACTATTATACCAAGATATGTGACAACTTCCTTCTAAGTGAATGTGCTGCAGGGAGCCAATGTAAAATGCATCACACTGCCCTACCGTTTCACTGGCAGATAAAACACGGGGGGGACCAAAACTGGTTGGACTTCCCTCTTCACTCTCAGGTCTTAATTGAAAGGGTTTACTGTGAAGTACACCACAACAGAATCTTCATCAGGGATGGGTAAGTGAGAGGGTGTCAGTCTCCGCTGCATGACTGTTTTCTTCTACCACAGACGATTCATACCTCGGATGTCTCTAGAATTTAACAAAAATTCATTCATTCAGTCATAAGAAGTTGGAATTTATGGTCAAAAATCAATTCGTATTTGAAAATTGGGTCTTTTTTATTTTAATATCAGTTGATTGTTTCATTCATAACAGCCAAAGGTCGTAAAACACATTACATGTTTGGAGAATTCTTGACAGAGAACTACACTCAAACAATAAAAATAATAATAAACCATTTATTTATTGCTATATTATTATTATTATTATTATTATCTGTCATAAAATTGGTATTTTTTTTTTTTTGTTATATGTTTGGTTGATAACGATGTGGATATATTAACTATTGTTAGGATAATAGCCCTGTGCTATTTATTTGAAATAAAACCCATCATTTTATATAAAATACATCATAAATAATAGATAATTATTATAAGGGAACAAGAGGGGCAACCCTGATTGTAACCATAACAAAAACATAACCTTTTCCGTTTGTCCCCTCAGGAATAGCCGCTACAGTCTGAACTTTGACTTGATGGAATTTGACGACCTGTCCAATTATAGTGCGATAAGACGTCTGACCAACTCAGAGGATCCGGCCAAGAACCCTCACTTCCCCAGTGAATGGAAGTTCTACTGGAGAAACGACCTTGTCTGGGAAAAGTACAGTATGGTGAACACATCTTCTTCTTGTCCACCTTTCTTCTTCCCGGTTGAAGATGGAAATCTCTTATGCACTGATTGATTCATCTCTTTCACAGACGGTTTCCAACCTGCTGCTGAAGGCCATGAATGAAAAGAAGGCCGAGTGCTTTTTCTGTATTGGTTCACAGCAGTACAAGGTGAACTTCAACATAATGGTCCAGTGTCAAATCTCCACGGGGCTCTACAAAGATGTCCGCTACAGACCCGTTTACCGCTGCCCGGATTCCATGAAGCCATACCTGCGGTGGGTATTCTGTGGGGTTGTGCAATTGTAGGAAAAATGCTAATCCTGATTTTTTGGGTCAATATAGGTGGTAGGGGCATCTAACTAAGATGCCTTCATGACGCCGCCCTTTGGAGGTTTTTCAGGCACGTTCAACTGGGCAGAGAACCCGAGGTAGACCCAGAACCCGCCGGAGGGACTATATATCTCACCTGCTCTTGGAACGCCTTGGGTTCCCCCCAGGATGAGCTGGAGAGTGTTGCTGTGGGGAGGGATATCTGGAAATCCTTTCTTAGCCTGCCGCTAAGAAGAACATTATATGGGCGGAGCATTTAAAACATCTAATTGTTGGAAGGGAAGCCATAGCATAGCACCAATACAGCCATGACCATGTTTTTAGTGTTTCTGAACTTAGTTCCCTTCTTCCCTCTAACCTTCTTCTCCTCACTTCCTCCACATCCAGAACAAGAATCCAGACTGACCCCTCTGAGCCTGTCTGCAATCATTCAACGGCCAACTTCAGCGTTAACCCTCTGGAGGAGTTCACATCCTGGTATCCTCCAGTGTGGTGTCTGGCCCCCAAACAGGACTACAGCCTGCTGGAGGTTCCGGCCAGCACACTGGCCTACAAGACCATCAAAAAACGGTTCTTTGAGAGCCTCTCCGAGATCAAAGTGGAAATCATCAGCATCCAGCAGGTCCAGAACCGCCTCCACTGGGATAAGTACCAAAGGTCCGGCTTCTGTTTGTGTCTCTTGTCTTAAACTTGTCACAGCTGTGTGGTTAAGTTTTCTGTGACTCATTCAAACATAATCAGATGTTTGACAGAAATGTAAGTGTGTTGCAAAATGAAAAAAAACAAAAACACATTTCCTCGTTTTTTTAAATTTACCTGACAGGCATGACATTAAATAAAAACAATACAAAACCATCTTAATTTTCTGAAAGAACAAGACAAACTATTTAATTATCTAACACTAAAAAAAAAAAGAAAAAAGAATTACTATTTTTTTTGCTAACTTATCTCGTTTTTCTCTCTTTTCTACTTCCTATTATTAAGTAAATACTTAGAATTGCCTATAGGAGGTAAATCCATCCTATAAAAAATATTAATATGCATTCATATTTACCTCCTATAGGCAATTTCTATCTATATACTTAATTAATATTTAAGCTATCTACATATATGCTCCTAATGACCAAATTTCCTCGCGGGCATATGTAGTTACATATTAATATCATTATAATTATTATACAATACCGCCAGCATTGCTAAAAGACGTGAGTATTGATGTCTCAAGCCAAGACCGTATTTATCTCCTTAAAAACAATGTTCTGTTTTTTAAGGATAGTATCTTGTTAATTACAGGCACAAGGTGTCCATGATGAAGCAGCAAGGCAAATGTAAGAAGTCCCTGGAGAAACATCTCTTCCACGGGACCTCCAAATCGGCCTCAGAGGACATCTGCCACAACAACTTTGACCACCGCATGTCCGGGGTCAACGGAATAAGCTACGGCAAAGGCTCCTACTTCGCCACCGAATCCTCCTTCTCTGACATATTCACCCATGATTTTTATTCAAACGACGTCTGCCACATGTTCCTGGCCAAAGTCCTCGTGGGGAAGGTGAGTGTCGGGAGCGTGCAATATTGTCGCCCGCCGCTTGTCAATTCCGAGACAAGCGAGTACTGTCACTACGACACCTGTGTGGACAATATGACCCAACCCAAAATGTATGTAGTGTTTGATAGCTGCCAGTGTTACCCGTACTATATCATCAAGTACAGCAAGCTGCCCATCGAAGTTTCAATCAGATGAAGGGAGAGCTGGAGGTCGTCAGTTGCGCGACTTAAAATATCAGCTGGACTGCTATCAGATGTTATCACGTACAGCAAATATTTAGACGCATAACCAATGTGCGATGAGGTTCTGATCGACACCAAAGGAGGACAAGAGCGAGAAGTTTAAAACGTAGGTCCAACCTTATTTTTCCGATGGACTTTATTCTGTTTTTCCATACGTATTTATTCCTTTTGACAATAATTGTGGAGCCCCTGAAGTCCGCACAAGATGATTTAGTGTTAATCCAGGGGCGTGTCTCGATGGACAAAGACACCATCTAACACATAACGGTCTGACTTGAGGGCTTACAACGATTTCTTTTCACTTCGAAATGAAATACATTCATTTCATCAAGTCAGAACAAATACACAATGCTGACCAACTTTACTTCTGCTCCGATCCTTCGAAATAAGAGCAATGAAAATTCACTACGCAGCGACAGGAAACCTACGCGTGTGCTCATGCCATGAATAGAAAAAACAAGTTAGAGAATCATATCCTAACGGCTTTTGTTTTTAGATTTGGGTTTATCATCAGCAGAAATCATCGACCGCGCTTACTGAAGGACAACAGGCAAAAATAAGACGGTTCCTGCCTTTACGATAATACATTCATCTTATAGTAAGATAATGAGCTGTGCGCACAAGTTATTATCTTCTGAGCACAAGATTAAAAAAACTTTTCAAGGGACTTCAGGGGTTCCGTACTTTTTCTTTTCTCTAAACGTTTTGAATCAATATGTTGTGATTGTTTTTATGAAAATATACTGTTCACCGAATACGTTCATCCTTTTTGAAAACATTAATCTATTTACGTCTGTTAAATGTAGTTGATAAATGTGACTGGGTTTGTGTTTTTTTTTTCAAATGCCCGATTTAAACGTGTGTTTAAAATGTATAATAAAAGCCTCTAAAAAACTCAATATATCTTTTTTCTTTCACATCCATTCGACACAAATCTTTCGAAGTGTTACACTCACACTGTTCACACTGTTGGTTTAAAATTTGTTCGTAGAATTCACTCGTGACCAACCAGATAAACTAATATGTGCAGGAAAGGCAGTGCCGGAATTTAAAAAAAAAAAAAAAAAAAAAGCAGCAGCAAAAGGGTGCATTCTTTTACACTTTCAGATTACACCGATTTTAAGATGCTGTGACGGAATTTTTTTTACAGTTTCACTTTTCTTCACAGACGTACAGTACAATGAATCCGCAAAATGTTCTGGACGGAAAGTTATTTCAAGATAAAGCCACTTAAAGGAAACTGGCCCTGATTGAGAAGCACAGGTAATTCCTATCATGCTGTTATTATCATATTATCGAAGCTTTGTGACGGACAAAACTCCAAAAAGCATCCAAGAGAGCGCAAAAACCCTCGCCGACAGCCAAAGCTTACCTCTGACCTCACTTTGTTTCTTGCTCTCCAAGCCTCTTCATGTGTTCAGCACATTGTAAAATTCTCTGCTCCACACTGCTTCTAGCATCACATGTAGCATCTAGCGTGACATGTAGCATCTAGCGTGACATGTAGCATCTAACATCACATGTAGAATCTAGCGTGACATGTAGCATCTAACATCAGATGTAGCATCTAGCATCACATGTAGCTGTGACTGGTTTGCGCTCAGGGACTAGCCATAGCACGTCTTCGCGTTTGTACCGTGGGATGTCTTCTGTGATTGGCCAAAAGGATCGGCTGCTCAGACTTTATAAAAATACACTCAGCCCATTTTTCCTGCTTCTAACACTCAACTTAAGGACAATATGTTCACTTGCTGCATAATGTGTAATAATATATCATATATAAACATACATCATACTATAATATATCCCAGCCGTTCCACACATTTAAAGCACGGATAGAGAACCTTTTACTTTTGTGTGTATCTCAGGCCTGTGTGTAAGAAAACTGAATTTGTATGTGTGTTTATATCTGAGTATAACGATGTTTGATGCTTCCTGCAGGAAAAATAAGAATCCAACACATCAGGTTCATTTGCTTTTTAGTTCTAATTTCACTAACTCCTTTCTCTGCATTACAATCATTCCAGTCTTGATTTGGGTGTAAATTTCTTTCCACCTTGCGCAGTGAATAAATGCAGTGAGTCTTTTTTCCGTTGTCGCTTTCTTTCTCCTGCCTCTCGTCCATCTCTGTCTCGACAATCCCTTTCAGAGATTTCTGTGTCTGCAGGGATACCGAAGATTAATGGCAGCTATTTCAGAGCACCGCCTCTTCTTTCTCCTTTGTCTCTCTGCACCTTTGTCCCCTTCTCCTCCTCTTCCTGTCATGAGGAAGGTCAGCTTCTTCTAGTGTGCTCTAACAAGTCCATCTGCCTCTGCTGCTTCCTGTCCGGTCAGCCTTGGGCCAACTGATGAATCTGTCACACCTGCAGTTGTTTCAGGGATTATTCACTACCACTGCAGGCTGCAAGGTGTGTGTGTGTGTTAGTGTGTGTTAGTGTGTTTGTGAGAGAGAGAGAGAGAGAGAGAGAGAGAGAGAGAGAGAGAGAGAGAGAGAGTGTGAACAAGCTCTTCCTTCGTATTGGGGCCTAAGAAACCTATTCAAGTCTGTTCCTGTGATCATTAATCATTTTTAATTGTGTGTGTGTGTGTGTGTTTGTGTTTGTGTGTATGCGTAGGGTAGCTTGCATGAGTGCATTTTTTGTCGTTGAGTTGGATTAGCCTCTTTCGTGTTCAAACATGATTATCTGTTTTTTCATCTCTACTTTATTGAGTTTTATTGTGTTTCTCTCAAATCTAATATGGATGAAATACTACTCAATTTTTGGGAAGTGCTCGGGTTCATAGCGTGTGTGTGTATGTGTGTGTGTGTGTGTTTGTCATGTATTCTACTGTATGACGAAAAACAGTTTGTACACAGAAATCCGTTAAACTACATTGCACACGATGGTGGAGCAGATGGTGGCAAGAGCTGATTCTGACTCGGCTCTGTCGTGTAAAGAGAAGATCAAGGACTGGGCACACACACACGCACGCGCGCGCAAGCACGCACACACACACACACCCATTGGAAGAGACAGAGAGAGCATACTAAAGCTTTTAATCCCATCTGAGTTTCAACAGGTTAAAGTGACAGAGAGGAACTTCAAACATCCGCTATTTATATTTATATTAATATCATGACTCAACAGTTTTACTTTTTTGAAACACTCTTATATACTTATATACTTCTTACTTCTTATATACTATTCTAAATGCAAAATACTTATTCTATCACTCAGATTAAACATATTACTATGTTATCATATCATTATTACAATTATTTTTCTTCTTATTTTTATCATTATCATCATCATCATTACCATTATCATAATTATTATCTTCATCATCATTATCATTATCATCATAATCATCATTACTTTTATTGTCATTATCATTATCATCATAATCATCATCATCATCATAATTATTATTGTTAGCGTCCAACATATTTGAGGTACCAAAGATAAAAGTACTAATGATGGATAATAACAATAAATACTATATCATATTTTTACATTATAATTACTCACGCAGTAACATCTTTAGCGCTTTAATGTTGAAGCTGGTGAAGTTTACTAAATACAACTTTAGAGCTGAGGCAACTTGGCCGATGTTGTAATAGATCCTTATAAGTAAGAAAAATTCAATGCTGCCAAAGAATGTCACAGATATGTCACAATTTCTGGGGAATCTGGTTTGTAACAATATTACAGCGCATAACGATCTATTTGTTGATTTTATTTTGTATTATTATTAAAAACTTACTCTGAAAGTCTCTAGTAACTGAAAAGAACTTCATCAAATTAATGGTTTGGGTCACGCATGATTCGTTAAATGTACTTCCGTTCATCCAAACATCCAAAAATTGTGTTTTTGAAATAGTGAGGAGAGAAGACCATCCAAAACTATTAGGGGCCGGGGACCCCCTCATAAACAAAACCCATACTAAGCGTATGTTTATCATTTATGGTCTAAGCTTTCAGAGAATGAACAGCAGCGATAATTTTTGTGACTTTGGTGACAAAAATCAGACCATGAGAGAGGAGAATGTTTCTCAGCTGTGTGGGAGGAGCCGAGGGACGGCTAGCTGGAGCTAAGCTAGCTGGGCCTTCAACAGCTACAGGCGCCTTTCTAATGTTTCTGTTTAATTGGTGGGAGCCAATAAACTCATCCTCGCCTCCAATGTTTCAAAAAACAAGCAACTTTTATTGGATGTTCCGTTCTCTCTTACGGAGGCGGAGTTATAAATGAATACCTGGCGCTCTGAACGAAACAGAGCAGCAGTGAAGGAAGAAGAAGCCATTTCTAACCGCTAAGCTAAAGAAGCTAAATAATTGAGATTAATAAACAAGTTTCTAAAGAATAAGCAAACTATAAAGTCTTATCACCGTGTTGTGTTCAATTACGCTCCGTGTTCTCAGTGCTAAGTTCTCCGCCGATGCTTTAATGCATTTTTAATGATTTATAGTCCATAATAAATCATTTCATGGGGCCCCTTTCTACGGCTAACAGACCCTCCGAGGGGTCCAGTTTGAAAACCCCTGGTTCCGACACCCTGAGGACGAGGGAGCTGTTATACCGTCTGCCACCAGAGGTCAGCAGAGGCACCATTCTGTTTGTTTTGGCAGGAGAAGTGAGCATCAAGACATGTTGCATTTAAAGGACACCCTCATCATTTTAAGGTACCTTCTTTAACAGATAGATTTTAGAACTTAATGCCTTCTTCCTTTGGACTCAATAAAACGTCTCACCTGAGGAGTTTTTATAGCCAATAAAATTCTGACTATAGTGACCTTTGTGCAGAGTCTTTAACCTTTTCCTGTGACTGACAACAGTCTGATAAATATGTCGCACATGAAGAAAATGTCAAAACAGCGTTTTATCTCCAGATATACTTCTTTTTTTTTCTGTGAGAAAACATTTAATGCTTAATAAATCTCATCAGTAACATAATTTTTCTAAACACTAAACTTTTATGAATAGAGGGCTTCTTAATGGATCACATAACTCTGTCAAAGCCCAACAGTCCTTTTTATTTAGATCAATCAACACAATAATCTGGATTAACTTCCAAATTTTAAAAATGGGCTTCTCCTCGGTACATGCACAATCTTTCTAGCTAGTTCCACAAGAAACCTATCAAACAGTAACGCTGTGAACAATGTCTTATTATAAATCACATAATCTGGAACAACTCCAAAAATGTGTTGATTAAATTCCCGGCACAGCCTTCCGTCCACTTTCAGGGGTTTCAGCAATCCAGTGGTAAATGTGAAATCAACTAAAAGAAATAATTAAAGGAAAAGAAAAATTCTTATCTCACAATGTCCAAAGGAGTTCAAAAACATCCGGACTCTGCCCATATCTAGGCCAAAATTTAAAAATGTAATGGCTTCTTCCCTTTTATGTGCCCAATCCTCCCATCAAGTTTAACCGAGTACATCTGGTAATTTATGACTAAGATATTAGAGTCATGATAGTGAAAAAAAACCTCTCGGATATGGCAATGTACCCAGATTTACTCCAAAATGTAACGTAATGGTCATAAACTCGTAGTTTTTGTTTTAATCCTGCTTAAGAACTATCTAACTGTCATGTCTCTAAATTATGACGTTGTTTTAGGGCCGTTGACAAAAAAAAAGAAATAATAATTGGATATTATGAGATAAATTCGTAATATCACGAGAAAGAAATTCAAATTTTTTGAGAAAAAGTCCTACTTTTACGAAAAAAAAGCTGTATTCTCAGGGTGATCATCGAAGGGGAAATGATGAAGGTAAAGCATCTCGTCAAGCTGTATTTCAATAATATAAATATATGTTTGACAAATCAATAAAGATTTAATCGTTTGGATCAGAAACACACCATGATCAGAACTCAACTCTCAACTCAACTTTATTTATAAGCACATTTAAAAAACCAACAACTTAGACGAGATGAGATTTAAAGACAGACTGAGAGAGTGAGAGTGTGGGCTGACCTCACATGAGGGGGTAAGAATCCGAACTTTAAAAAAGGTTGTGTAAAGAACCAGACAGACTTGGAGGAACTCGTATGTGTTGAGCAGCAGGAGATGCTGCAATGACGGATATAGTGGTCACATAATGTAGACACAGGCTTCCATAAACAGTTCACCTTAAGTAATCTGACTACTTCAGTAACACTGTGATGCACATCGGAGTCTGCGTATGTTTGCTTGTGTGTGTGTGTGTGTGTTTGTGGTTGCAAAGCTTTCATGTTGGCCCTAATACTCCTTAATATTGAAAACTAAATCTATCACTCAAACAAAATTCAAAATGGCTCAAATATCTGCGTCCTTGTGAGGCGGCTTTTTTGTTTAACCGGGTCTCAAACGTAGGTAATATGGACTGAACTGATTTCACGTTGGAGAACATACGAGACCCACGTGACGGAAATGTGCTGACGGACACAGTCGTCCTTTTAAGGTGCATTTTAACAACAGAAACCACATGCTTCTTTTAAAAAATCAAGGTCCAACCGACAACTTCTTTAAGCCGGGCTGTGACGTGTCCGACTCCACCTCCGTTGTTGTCGTTTCTGGTTCCTCTGATAACGTCCTTCAGCCTGCTGCTTCTTGGTCACACCAACTGAGTTTCTCCAATGATGAAACCCCCAACACATTTATATCACATACAGGATGTTTGGGTCCAATGGACCCAGGACTAACAAAAGTGTGTGTGTGTGTGTCTGTGTGTGTGTGTCTAAGTGTTTTACAACCCTAGGCCTAATGTCACCATAGATGAGCAGCTGATGCCATATAGGGGGCAGGGACCCCTTTAGATATACCATCTAAACCTGCAAAATACAGTATAAAGATCTGGGCTGGCCGTGGCGCCACTTCCTCATATGTTTGGAACTCCCAAGTCTACAAAGGAAAACCTGATGGAGGAGCCCCTGAGAAAAGAATCAAGGGATGAGAGTTGTCCTGGACATGACTCAGGGACTCAGCGGACACAACATCAAATGCGTACATTCTTTACCTCGCACCAGCTGGGACAGGAGCTCCTACAGAGGAAGAGGACCAGGGACGGGAGAATCTGTGGCCAGGAGCATCAAAAACTGGAGATCATCATAGATTATAATGTCACGGAGGAGGGGTTGACAACATGGACGAGCTGGTGACTGCAAAAGGAGGACCTTACGCTGGCCACTGGTGACACTCTTTGACATAACATCTGGATGGCACTGAACCCAGAGTGGAACAGAGGGAGGCTCCAGAGGAGTCGCCCCTCTTTCTCGAGGGACTGGGAAAGTCACCGGTGAGACCTCAAATCCAGAGAAGACTTCATGTTCCAAGTAACTCCTGCATCTGCGGCCGTCATGAGGAGGATTCAGGAGGAGAATACTGGTGCCCCATCCAAACCATGCTTCATTTATACATTTGTTGAGTTTTTCCCACTCATATCTTGATTATAATTGATTTCCTTTTTTTCTTTTTTTACATTTTATTTAAAAAACAAACAAAAAACGAGAAGCACTTTAATTCATAAATGTGTTCCAACAAAGGTAAAGGTCAAATATTAACCACCTATGCTGTTTATATTGTTCGTAATTGGAATGAAGCAAACATCTGTTGACTATTTTAACATAAAATTGTTCGATTGTGTTGAGTTAAAAACCCAAAAATGCAGCGGATCCACCTGATCTATCTATCTATCTATCTATCTATCTATCTATCTATCTATCTATCTATCTATCTATCTATCTATCTATCTATCTATCTATCTATCTATCTATCTATCTGTCTGTCACACATGGTTGTAATGTGTACCATCAGCCAGAAGGTGGCGCCGTTCATTAGTTAATGTTTCTGCACTGATGTGGGAGCAGACAAAACGGGTCATAGAGACAAACCCTGGATATGTTTGGAGAATGAATAAATGCAAAGGGCAGGAGATTTTTCTCCTTATCTAGGGTCTTGGGTTCTGGCCGAATGTATCAGGAAATATATAAACACCGATAAGCCATAACATTATGACTGCAATAGGGACAGATTAAAAACATTACTTCTCTCATTGTAATAGTATCTGTAGGTGGGTGTGATGTATTAGGCAGCAAGTCAACATTTTGTTCTCCATGTTGGTGTGTTGGCCTCAGGACTTTGACACGGTGATGCTCGATGTCTGGGTCCGTGCAGCTCTAGAACTTGCAGTGGTTTATACTTACCAGAGTGGTTGAAGGAGGGACAACTGGTGAACCGGCGAGTCATGGGCAACCCAGGTGTCACTGATAGGAAATGGAGCCTAGCCCAGGCTGTCTGGTCCCACAGAGGAGCTGCTGTGCTACAGATTGATGAAAAGTGAATGCTGGTTCTGATAGAAAAGTGTTCAAACACACACTGTATCACAGACTGCTGATCAGAGTCTCACGCACCTACACTGGGAACATCTACACTAGAACAGGAACATGAAGTAGTGGGAGAAAGTATCATGTTTTCTTTTACCTCATAAGGATGGCTAGGTGTGTGCGTGTCTCTGTGTGTGTGTCGCTTACCTGGGAAAAAAATTAGCAACAGGATGCATTATGGGAAGAAGCTGAGAGAGGCATTGTGATGCTTTTGGGTCCTTGCCATGTCATTCACACATTATTATGTGGTTATAAGTATATTGCTGATGGCTGCATACATGTTATTGTCTGCGTTTGTGAAGTGTGTGACCGCCTATATGATCGTAACTGAGTTCAACATGTTTCCCTGCTCATATGGACTCTTCATCTTCTGGCCCAGGCAGACGGGAGAACCCCGGGAATAAAGAAGCCCATGGAGCCGGAGGAAATTATAACACCACACGGTGCCACTGCTGCTGCTGGTCAGCTCTTCGCCTTCCTTGGTTTGCGGCTCTGTTGGTTCGGCAGTGATACTATCAGGATTGAACCAGGGACCCAAAGAATAATGGAGTCTTCGCTGACTGACTCAGAATGAAGAGTGAAGAACATCAGCAGACACGAATCCATGTGTTGTGTTGTTTTCTATAGAGGAGCAGAAGAAGAACATTCAGAGATGCTGTTATCTACACTATTATTATCCTATTTGTAATGTATCATTATTATTAAAAATAATAACAGTGTTATTTACACTATTATTATTGTATTAACTAATAAGAATTATCGTATTTTTATTATTATTATTAATAATAATAATAATAACGTTATTTACACTGTTATAATCACTATACTTTTCTTGCACTGTATTCCAGAACTACTACCTCGTTGCAAGGTATATTTTTATTTCCTACCTACGTTGAGTTATTACTGTTCTACGCAGTAAATACTTCTATTTGTGTTCTTTTGAAGTTAGAGAGAGACTTTAGTAAAAACTTTGGTAATAGTGAGCCAAACATCCCGTCTCAGTAGGAGGGAATGTGGTCCAGGTTTAATCCTGTCGGTATCTTCTTCAGTATGAAGAAGTGAACAACAACAATCACCAGATACTGATCTCCACAAAAACTTGGTATCCCAGAGACTCGAAAACTGAAAAGGTTGGTTTCAAACATCCTTTAACTCAAATGTGACCTGTTGTTAAAAAGTTCACTCTCAGTGCGTCTTTATAGTCTGGCTGGTCGTTAATCTGGATCACCGGGACTGATAAGATGTTTCTGAAGAACCTTTCAACTGAAGGATCCTCTCAGAACCATCGCTGTGTGTTTAAGAGGGAGGAAGCGCCGCAGCACTTTGGAAGACCTTGAGTTTGACGGCGGTCGTTCGGCAGCCCTTGTAAACTTTTAAAAGAATCCCCTAATAGACTTTTATCTGAGCTGAGGAGACAACTAACCTCCTGAGGTATCCATTAAATGCTGTTCTGGGCATGAAAGAGAACAGAAGTCCATCTGAATGGCGCAAAAAGGAATAAAATGAAAGTTTTAGTTTCAGACCTGGTCAAGTGTCTGGACCTGAAACCCACTGTTACCCCTTTTCCACTGAGCTGGTTCCAGGGCTAGTCCGGAGCCGGAGCCTGACTTAGCACCAGTTCTTTGCTTTTTCGAGCAGCAGCTCCTGGCCCTCAAAACTGGTGCCAGACAAGCACCAACTCTTTGCTGGTCTAGAGCCAAGAATCGATTACGTCGGGGGCCGGGGGCTGGGGGCCGGGGGCCGGGTTATTGTGACCAACGAGATCGGCGCAAACACCGATCCACCATTTTTAAAACAACAGCCAAGGGAGTTTCATCCGATAAACTAGCAATAATATTTTTTATTTTTAAAATGAATAATAAAAGTTGTTTTTCTCGGCTCTGGATCTCAATAAAGTAGGCTCGCAAAGTCTGGAACATCACATGCATCACATGCATGGAGAAGACGAGCTCTTCCATCTTCGTTGTTGTGCTTGAGTGTGGTGCGAGCGTTGCTGGGTAATGGCGCGGCTCTGACTTGGCGCCTTGACAAAGGGATAGCAAACAGGTCCTGAGGAGGCGATGGAGTTGAACCTTCTGGCATCGAATTAGAACCTGGTTGTTTTTGGTGGAAAAAGGGTTTGAGAGGCTGTGAAAAGAGATGAAAACCAAAGTTCAGACTCACAAATCCTCCAGAGTGGCTGCGATAAAGTAAATAATCACGGGCCAAACCTCCACAGAGTGATCTCAAGTTATTGTTATAAACCAGCGTTTTGATATCAGTCCATCTGGGATGTGGAATAAAAGAGGGAAAATAAACTAACTGTTAACGTATCAAACATCCCTCTAGGGAAAAATATCTTACAAAGCAGTTTTGCGGTTTATGTGACGTGCTCATGTTTTGAAGGTGTAGAGTGGAAGCCGAGAAGGCCAGTGTGCTGTGAGAGTTTGCGTTGACGAGAAAATAAAGTACGAGCGCCCCTCCTTGTGCTGCAGTTCATTATCCACCTGTCTTGTTGTCTCTTTATATACTACCATACCTGCCTGATTTATTACTTTATAGATCCAAGTTTAGGTAAGTGTCATAAATCCTTAGCTGCAGACTCTCTCACACACACACACACACACATACACACACACACACACACACACACACACAAAGCAAACAAAAATTAACAACCTGTTCCAAGTCCATCCCGACTGGTAAACATTTCATGGTCTTTAGCTGAGCTTGTAAGCAGCTGCTATTATAATACATTAAACTGATGGAGTAGAGCCCGCCTCCAGAGGAAGATAAGCTGAGTCCGTCCTCTTCACACAGACTGCCTTTGCCTGCCCTGTAAATGTTTCCATACGAAAAATGATTTTATAAATGAGACCAAGATTTGGTAGTGGTTTGTTTCAACCAATTTGATTTTTTATGTTTTGATCTTCCTCTTGCCGCTCAAAAAACTGAGGAACACCAGCCTCTTCTGCAGCAGGAAGAGTCGTCGCCTGCCAGTCAGAAGACTGGCAGGCTGGCAGCTCAAATCAAGTCAAGTAAATCTTATTTGTATGGCCCAAAATCACAAATCATAATTTGCATCGATGGGCTTTACAATCTGTACATGATGCAACATCCTCTGTCCTCAGACCCTCGGTCCGGGTCAGACCGGTCCGGGTCAGACCGGCACAAAGAGGGAAAAGAGTCGGTGGTGCATTTGTGGGGCTTGAATGTAGCGATTAAAGATATGACAAGGAGAGAGAATGCAGTGCATCATGGGAGCAGCAGTCTAGGTCTACAGCAGCATAACTAAGGGAAAATATAGAGAGGGTGCTTGCCTCCAGAACCAACACTGGGAGCTGGTTCAGAAATGAGAGGAGCTTCACCCCGGCCCAAGCCCGGTGGTCTACATGTTGCAGAGTCCTTGATCAATACCCCGGACCCAAATATTCTCCGCAGGTGCTCCTTCAAGGAAGGGTCAAATACAGAGATATTATCTCACTACGCTGTACAGTGCGTGACTAACTGCGATCTATAAAGCATACATCATTATTACCACTTATTTAGAATGGCAGCTGGTGATTAGTGGGTCTTAAGGTCAGTCGGATCACTTTCCCTGACAGCGGGTGTTGTGAGAGTAAGGCACTTAGTGAGCAGAGCAGCAATGATCCTGCCTTTCAGCAGAATCCCTCACCTTCTCTTCAGAGCTTACTGAACGACGGCGCTGTTTCGTGTCTAAAATGTGACGCCATTCATGTTTTAGTGTGAAAAACAAAAGGCTCGGTGGAAGTTCTTATCATGTCTTAATAACTCATGGTGACATTTTCCTTTTTACTGTTCTAAAATGGTAATTACTTGATACTATTCCATCATGGGTTAACAACTCATACTTCAGTCACCATCATCAGAGTGTTCTTCTTTATGGCCATTAGGGGGCAGTGGAGACCAGTAAAAAAAAAAGCCCAGCTGCTAACCGGACGGGCCATTTTAGGGTGGACTGATAATTCTTATATCTGAGATTTCACAAAGACTAATCAGTGTCATTATAAGACAGCATTCTGTATATTAAATAGTATAATCTTTTATTGTGTTTACTCACATGCAGGTTATCTCATAAAGATGAAAAGATGGAGAAAAGAAAACGGTGACCACAAACACAAACAAAGGCAGGGAGGGAGAGCAGCCTGAGAACGCTGTCCCCATCCTGCGTGCTGAACGACACTGGTATTAGTGTGTGTGATGACATGTGAGGGAGGGACGGGGCTGTCCCGGACCGTTTTCCAATCGGCCAGTGTCATACATCTCCTGTAGACGGCTGCTGTCAGAGATTTGTTGCTGTGTGTTGCTGTGTGTTGCTGTGTGTTGCTGTGTGTCGCTGTGTGTTGCTGTGTGTTGCTGCGTGGACATGATGAAGCACGTGTCTCTGAATGAATGTGTGCGTCTGGATGTTAACAGGACCAAGCGTCGTCCACTCTGAGCGTTCCTTCTATGATCGCCTCATAAACTCCTCGTGGCCCGCTCCAGTTACCATTTCCCTAACCCAACCTCCTCCCCCCTCGGTACATTTGAGTCCCTGCATTTCTTTTCCTCCCTATTAAGGCGACCACCAGTAGCCCCCCATCTCTTAAGTGGTGTAGTGCATCATCTCCAGCTCAAGCCCCCCCCTCCCCCGTATGCGATGCGGTTGCACCTGGCCACTGAGAATGAGCAATGAGTGAGAGGAAACTGTGAAGCGTGGAGCAGCTCAGGGCCCATGGTAGCCATTATGGGGCTAAAGCCCTGCCAGCGTGCTTGATGAGGGGGAACAGTGGACCCCTCGCCCTGGGACACTCCATTAAACTCCCCCTCTTTGTCTTCTGTCTCTTGCTGACACAGGAAGACACACATACAATTCCACATGGGCCTCAGGTGCGTTCATGTACCGGACGAAAAGTCACCTCTTATCTCCTGAGAGAGGATAACCAGCGACTGGAACTGGCGGCACCGGGCAGCAACGGCCCACCCTCACCCTCACCCTCAGCCCACTCCGATTCTCATAAGCATCTCTCTGCAAGGGTTGCATTTTAAACCATTTATAATATGCACCGCGGGAAGAAACCGCCTGGAGCTGGTTGAGGTTTATTATTACAGATCAAATATATTTAGAAGACCGAGGTAAACACAAAGCAGAAAAAAAATGTAAAGGCCTATTTTTCGCGGTGCATGGCACTCAGCTGGAGTCATAAAGCCCTAAAAAGAACGATAAAATAAAAATCAATCGAGCATCTGAGAGGAGCCCGGAGCATCACCTTTCATAGCTGCGGATATCGATCATGACTGACGCTTGTTTGCAAACAGTAAATTCAGAAGTGCTTAACGGCGCTCCTTTATTACCCCGACGGCGTCATTCTTTCTTTTTCAGCCGCGAGTTGAACTTATTTCCCACAGTTTGTCTAACGGAGAAATGGGCCATGAAAATATGCCGCATCTCTTCAAAAAATATGTTCCCTGCCACTGATGTGACCTGGCGGGGTCTCCACGCCTCTTCATCACTCCCCGTGTTTTGATCCGTCTGGAATAATTGGCATGCTAATGGGTTAATAAAAGTCTGCCGGCCCGACGCCGCCTTTGGAGTTGAAATATGACACGGCACTTTTTAATGAGTATGCGCTGGTGTTATTGCTTTTATTGGACTCATTTTTCATCGTAAAAGTTTCATTGAAATACTTTTTTTTTCCCGAGCGAAGCGTCAGAAAGACAGTGAGGATCATCTTTAGTGCGGGTCCTCGGGGTGCAGGGCTCGCCGCGCCGCAGCGTCGTTTATCTCACCTTCAGCTCGGCACCAGGAGATCTAAATCTTCAGTCATTAGTTGCTAGGACGGTAAATGGCATTTTTCAAAGCGGATTGTTGAGTTTGGGCACATTTAGGTTGAAGTGTCGGGCATATATAAACGTACTTAACCTCCTCTGGAGGGATTCTGACGACTCCTTAGTTTCTTGTCTCGTGCTCACCGTCACCCTTTTACGCACTTGATTGATCCGACGTCTGCTAAAGAGAAATATTTAGATAAAAATGTATTTTTGACTTACTGCTGCTGCCACAAACTCATTCACCGATCAGCCAAAACATTAAAACCCCACTGCTGAAGTAGCTCCTCTGGGGGATTCGCCCCCCACACCCATCAAGGAGCCTTTGGCGGCCATGATGCCATCGTTGCTTCACTGTTGATTTTCTTTTGACCATTTTGGTAGCTGTCATCCAGCGGTGGATGACACCAACCAAATGTCTGAGTCATCATATGAGTCATCACATCAATGTAGTATATGATGACTCAGGTGTCTTCTTCGTCGAGCTGTTACCTTTAGGAGTTTCCAAAGCGGTCCATGTGTTTCCATCTTTCCCTGTCCTCTGCGTTTTCCTTCGTTACAACAACCAACTGAATGTCCTCTCTTACCACTTACAGAAACCTCCTCTCTCTGATGCACTCCTTTCTAATCCTGTCCTTCCTCGTCACTCCCAAAAAACATCTGAACACCTTCATCTCTGCCACCTCCAGCTCAACCTTCTGTCTTGTTGTCGATGCCATCGTCTCTAAACCAATAAGCAGGTCGGCTCTCACTACCCTCTTGAAAACCTTTCCCTTCACTCCTGCTGCTACCCTTCTGTAACAGATAACTCCTGACGCTCCCTTCTCCACCCACTCCACTCTGCCTGCACTCGCTTCTTCACCTCTTTTCCACACACCCCGTTGCTCTGAACAGTCGAGCCCAAGTACTTAAACTCCTGCACCTTCTCCACCTCTGCTCCTTCATCCTCACCGTTCCACCTGCCTCCCTTTCATTCACACACATGTATTCTGTCTTGCTGCGACTGACCTTGATTCCTCTTCTCTCCAGCGCCTACCAATCTCGCTGGTGAGAAAACTCTCCAGAAGACCTGGAGAGGTGGAGGTATTCATGCTTCCTGGTGCTCCCTGCTCTCATTACAGATCACAATGTCATCCGCAACCATCATAGTCCATAGAAACTCCTACTGCGTCTCATCCGTCATCCTGTCCATCACCATAGCAAAGAGAAGGGGCTCAGGGCAAGTCCTTGGTATGAAACCCAACTGCTGCTCACACAGTGCCACCTCTTTTCTTAACTTAGCTTCTGCTTTTCTTTCCCAGATCTTCATTGTGTGGCTCATCAGCTTCATAACTCTGTAGCTTCTACTGTTCTGCTCGTCACCATTGTTTTTGAAATTCGGCAGAAGTACAGTTCACCTCCATTCCTCAGGCATCCTCTCACTCTCTTAGATCACATGGATCGATGTAGTTAAAAATGCAACTGACTTCTCTTGAAGACACCTCCTTACCTACACTGGTATGTCACCAGGACCAACCGCCTTTCCATTCTTCATCCTCTTCAAAGCTGCCCTCGCTTCATCCTGACTGATCCTTTAAACTTCCTGATTTACATTTCTCTCAGTCGCTAACTTCTCTCATTTCCTTCATTCATTCGTTTTCCACAGTTCTTCCATCTTGCCGTCACGTTCTCCACAATTGTTAGTACATTTCCGTCTCTATCCTTAATCACCCTAACCTGCTGCACACCCTTCCCATCTCCATCTCTCTGCGTCACCAATCTGGCAAAGTCTTTCTCTTCGTCCTTAGTCTCCAACCTAAGGAGACTAAGGAGACTTTCTTTCTTCAAATGCTGCTAATGTGTTGTCAAAGTGGTGGAGAGGTTTTCTTAATTTGCTTGTGTTTTGTCTGTTTGCATGTGTTTTCTAACGTTGCAGCGAGTTTGGCCCCATCGGAGGGCCACGGTATTTAATGGCATCACTTTTGTTCAGAAAATGTCGACCTTCACCGATCGATCGCAAGATTCGGTAAATGGTACTAATGCTGTGGCTGATTGTTTGTTCATAAAGCCCACACATTTCCGACAGGCACCAGACTCTTCGGATTCTCTGGTTCTTCTCTTTTAGATGCTCCTCGGGGTAGAAATAAAGAATAAATCTCTCTTTATGCTCCACGCAGCTGGAACAGCCCTCCAGAGGAGCTGACAACACTGACACATTTAAATGTAAATTAAAAACCCATCTTTCACTCAGGCTTTAATGTGCTGTTTTATAATTTTATTGTTTATTATTCATACTTACTCAATTATCTCAACACTTTCATGACAGCCATTAGGTTTTATTGGATTTTTGAAATTTTGATTTTTTTAATTATCGTTTTGTGATAAATGATATATTAATTTATTTTGAATATCATATCAGTTCAATTGTTCTCTTATTCTTCTTTCATTTTTCTAATTCATCTTTTATTACTTCTGCCTCAGAGGTGAATTGGTCTTTTCTTTTTTTTCTGTCTGACTGTTAGCGGGAGGACACAGAACAAACAGATATTTGATGAACACTGTTGGAAATATTACAAAATGGAACTTAAGAGTTTTAGAGTAGTTCCAGATAAAGAGTTAAGAATATTTTCACATTGCAAGATCAGACTTTTGACCGTTATTGTCAGTTAGTTCTGAACGGATTCCCATGAAACTACATGGAACAGTGGGAATTTTCCAAAAGAAGGAACCTTTGAATTTAAGAGTGGATCCTGTCAGTTTCCTCTTGACTTACCGTTCTCGGCTTCCCCTGCTACCAATTTGGGAGAGAGGGCAATATTATGAAGTTCTGCCTGCTTTAAAGCATGTTGGACCAGGAAATGGATTTGTTCCCAACTTCCCGCTGTTCAAAAAAATGAGACATGGAAGGAAAGAGGAGCAGAAGGTTTTCGCTCCCAGAACGACAGAACGTTCTGGGAGCCAATGAAATCAGCGACATGTAGTGGAAAAGTTTCTGCTGGGACCAAAAGGGAACCAGTAATGATGTGGCACCATAGAGTGAAGGTTTCAGTTGAACATTCTTAGGAAAACTTTTCCAACTATACATGAAGGACGTTAAATTAATTTAGTCTCGATTCTCTTACCTGACAGCGTGGTGTGTTTTTTGCTTTAAAGTTCTCAAAAAAGGAAAAAGGCCGAATTCAGGCGAGTTTCACTTGCTGTCAGGTAAGAAAATCAACACAGGTGCATCGATTTGATGTCATTTAAAACGCGATGGCGTTGAGATGTTAATAACGTTTTGTGCTGTTTTTGTGTGTGATCGAGTGAAACTTTTATAATAACTAACACATCTTAGAGTATTTTGCTAGTTCACCTGATGAGGCCGTAACGCCTCGCCAGTGGAGGTTCCCTTCAAGGACGCCAGAAACCAGAAGTAAGTCATTTAAGCTGAGAAGCTTTCATGAGAGAAAAAGCATCTGCAGTGAAAAATAGATGATTTGAGTTTGGGAAGAATCCGCCCGCTGGAACAAGAAGTGTTGTTTCCTCTGTCGCGGATGTTTTCACGTCCACGAAAGTTGGTATTTTTTCATGACAAAAGAATCTAAATAAGAGTTTTGCTGGTAAATTGGAGTGTAACTTCAGGGGAGAATGGACCCTTTGAAGGGAACGCTCAGCCTTGGTGGAGCTTTTCGGTCTCTTGTTCTTCATCTCTTCATCATCTCGACCATCAATCTTTTATTGCTCTCATTTTTGTCTCTAAATGATAAGTTCCCAAATCCATTTTAACTTCTTTTGTCATAAAGCACTTTCAACAGCATGCAAATTCTTTTAAAGGAGCATTCCAATTTGTTGTGATGTTCGACTGATTGATTGACAGATGTTGATGAAAACTACGTTCATAACTCCATTCCATGAAGCTGCGTCTGCTTCAGTTCTCGACATCCTGCCGGCGTCTCCACGCCGTCACGAAAACAATGTCGACCCGGGCATTTAATCTTTGTTTTCATTATTCAGACACAACAATGCATTTCCATATTCGTTCCTGAGTACCGCTCTTAATATAAACAAACAAAGATGTGACATCGTCACGTTGATGCGGAAGTGTGGAGAAAAAAAGAAAGAAAGAAACAGATTCTGATCTTTCCACGTCAACGCGGAGAAAAATGCGCCGACTCATATTCAAATGCATCTCTGCGAAACCGCGGAACGGATGAGCGGTGAGAGCTGAAACAAATTCTCAATTCAATATGGTGGACGGCCCACATTTCTCCTGAGGTGGCATCAATAATACGATGCTCATAAATCTATGATCCTAACAGCGTGTGGCGTCCACAAACGACTTTTCATGAAAAGCACTGAGGTCTGTGTGGACTGGAGTAACACATTCATAAGAAAAATAGCCAACCAGGCAGAAAGATGTGCTTTCTTTGAGCTGTTAATCTTCATCCCATGTCCCCATTGATTTGTTGAGTGTGGTCTGTGTGTGTGTGTGTGTGTGTCTGTGCGAGGACTGACTTTATATTCATGTTCTCACGCCGCGGCTGTGCACTAATTAGGAAACGATAAGGAGACGCACTCGTGTTGTGGGAAAGATTAGAGAAGGTAGAGGACATCAGAGGACATCAGTGTGTTCCTGCCGGCCTTATCATCACGTTCCATTCCAAGCCAACAGAGGAGCAACAGAATCGCCGTCGTTTACCAACACAGGCCGCTTCTCAGGTCATAAATAATAAAGACGCAAGACGGTTGTTGATAAACCTCCGTCTCGACCCTGGAGGGGTTTTCATGTCCCCGTCTGATGGACTCAGAACATTCTTGTTGTTGTTGTTGTTGTTGTTGTTTTAACAGAAATGTAATGACTTTGTCAGTTACAAACATGTACACACCAATCAGGCATAACATTATGACCACTGACAGGTCAAGCGACAAACAGGATAACTTTGATAAGAGCTAAATTGTGATTGTTAGTCAACTGGGTCAGAACATCTCTGAAACTAGAGGTCTTGTTGGGTGTTTCCATTCTGCAGTGGTTGGTGCCTAACACAGACAGGACAATCAGTGAACTGGCAATACGGTCCAGGGTTCCCGAGGTTCATGATGTGCATGGAGAGCAAGGCAAGCCTGTGTTTTTTCTTATCCTTCTGTGGTCCTGAAAGTTGATGCTGGTTCTGCTGCGTATGGTTGGTAGACTACCCATGCTGAAGCCAGAAGCCATTGGGCGAAGGAAAAAGGTGTCCTGTTCTGATGAATCACACTTTCTTTGACATCGTGTGGACGGCTGAGTCCATATGTGTCGCCTACTCGGAGAGGAGACGGCACCGGGAGGCTCTGTGGGAGGAAGTCAACCGGAGGAAGTGGTGTGACGCTTTGGGCAAAGTTCTACTGGGAGGGCCCTGTCATTCACGTGGATGTTAATTTGACACATGGCACTTACCTGAAACTTGTCAGACCCCCTGCCTCCTCCTCCTCCCCTCGGTTAGAAGCTCTTATGTGTGTGACTATGTGTGCGTGTGGGCAAATGTGTGTTCATTCCAGAAGTGGTGTGTGGAGTTGGGTGTCCAGCTGTCTTCTATCTCCAGTCGTCTCGGCTATAAAGACACGGTTTCATCTGCACTAATGAGCAAGATCGTACGCTCCGTTTCGGTGTTAGGGATATAATTGTTCAAACGGTAGAAAGCTTGATCTACTAATACAAACCTGCCCTCTTCCTCCGCCCACAGACGTGTCACCTGCCCGGCTACAGTCACCTCCGCCCCGGCCTCTGTCACGAGTCTTGGTAACCCGGTCAGAATCACAGGCACTCGTCAAGTCCGACCTCCAGTCCACATCATTCGCCTGAGAAGAGCTTCTGTTAATTCATCAGCTTAAAACCTTGTGTTCTTAATTAGCTTTAATAAACAGCGGTGGCCTCTGGGAGCAGGTTAATGTTTTATATTGTTGTTTTTACGGGAACAAAACTATGAAACCAAGGTGTTTATTTGGCCTCTTAATTCCCCAAATCCCATCTGAGTCAATCATCTGTGGGATGGAAACAAGTCCGATCCATGGGGTCCCCATGTTGTAACGTACAGGACTTAAAGGATCTGGGGCTAACGTCTTGGTAAAAGTGGCACCATGGGAATATTAGTCGGGGGGCTGTACACTCGCTATTAAACTTTGTTACACACCCCTGCTTCACGTTTACTAGCAAGAGCAATTTTCAATTTTTAGTGACAAAAATTAATTTCTCCAAGGAATAAATATATAATGAAGACGTGTTTGGAACAAGTCATGCTTGTCTCAAACAAATATAAATGAAACAAGGTTTTCATCATGTAGTTGTTGGTTTTTTTTTTCTTCTTCTTGAAGGGCGAAAAATTGAAGGAACAAAAAGTACATATAGCATTTTATGGAAATGATAAATGAGCCCCAGTGAACACAGTCATGCCAATCTACCCAACAAATGAGCCCTTTAGAACACAAGAGTGAGAGAGAGAGTATAACAGGGGCAGAGAGGTTCTGTGTGTGTGTGTGTGTGTGTGTGTGTGTGTGTGTGTGTGTGTGTGTGTGTCCGTACAGAAGCTGGAAGGTGATTTATGGTTTTGTAAAGGAAGAAAAAGTAGAGAGGGAGGGAGAAAGAGAGAGAGGGAGAGAGAGAGAGAAAGGAGGGCTGGGTGGGATTGGGTGGGGGGGGCAGAGAGAGTAAGAATGGAGAGAGGACATTTGGTAATAATGCCCAGAAAATGATTTAAAAGGAGACGTTTGTGTTCATTTATATGCAGCAAATTGAAAGGAACACACACAGATAGACAGACAGACGGACACACACACACACATACCCACACACACCACACACATACCCACACACACACACACCACACACATACACACACATACACACACAGGACGGAGTTATCGTATATAGAAAAGCTTTTTCTGGATGTTAAGGTAGGACTGCTGATAATAACTGGTTTTAATGGTAACTGGTCAGAAGAACTTTGGTGAAATTCAAAGCCTCTATTGTTCGCCGAAGCTTAATTAAAAAAAATCTCTGAAAGCCGAACTTGATAAAGTCTTGATTAATTTATCCGGTAAAAATTTGCGATGATGATGGATTGCATAATTCACTCGGTGCTGCTTCCTGACCCCAAACCCGGGAGAAAAACCTGAATCCCAATTAAGCCCAAGAGAACCAAAGAGAGAACTGATAGAGCGGAGGAGGGGGGGGACGCCTGATGACTGAGGCTGTTCTCAGAAACGGGCTTCAATCCACAGAACTGTTCAACAACTCAGACGTCCTGTTCTTTTCAGAACAGAGAGAGAAATCCCAACACTGTGTGAATAACTTTCCATTTACTCGGGCAGAAGTTGTACCACTCAGAGTAAAGTAGGTTGGTCATAAATAAATATGTTAAACACTATTAACATTTAAATAGAAGAGACAACAAGGCTCACTTTTTTTTTAGGGGAACAAAACTATGAAATCAAAGTGTTTCATAGAATTCTTGTGATCCCAGAAGGTCCCACCCCGTAAGCTGTCTGATCTCCAGTCAACTCTTGGTCCAATAGACTGAAACGTTAGCCAGCATGTTGGAATGACAGAACAAAATCAAATTGATGTAACTGAGTTCAGACAACTTGCACCGGAATTTTGTTTATGCTCCCTTTTTTGGTTCTTCATCGTTTGTCATATATTTTGGGTTGAATCACAACAATATACTGGGAGACCACTGAAGACAATCAAGACCACTCCGTCCCCAACCCTTCCTAAAGACCCTCACCCCCCCACACACATTAGGGATGATTGGTCAACTTTATACTTGTAGTCTAGTTACTCCCTATGTATCAAACACCTACTGGAGGTAAGAACTGAGGAAGAGTCTTGGAGGAGAGGTGACACATCTTCAAGTCCAAACAGAAGTCCAGTTCTCTCGGATTAAACCCACAAGGACTTCCAATATCCTGGATGAATGAGAACATACGCGGACATGTAACATCGTAGATCCCCGACAAGGGGCACTTTAAAAATATATAATATGAGGAATGTGTTCCATGTGCCTCGATTTGGTCCCATTTTATAAGCCCATAACTTTCCATTAAGGAGAAAATGGGTCTGGGTAACCACATTTAATTTAACCTTGGGTCCAGTGTAGACACACACTGCATGCCGAATGAATTTGTGCTTAGCTTGCACTTAATCACAAGTCATGAATTTGACATTATCTTTATAGAAGACCAGCCAAGGTCGGCCTGCTTCAGGTTGAAATGATTATTCATTACATCATATTCCTTTTAGTACAATTTATAAAAGAAAAAAAAAAAAGAAAAAAGTCCCACAGAGCGAACCGCACAAAAGCCGAGCTTCTATCTATCGACTGAACTGCACAACACAAATACATGAAGAATATATGTTCTTGAACGGGGCAAGAAATGCCTCTTCCTTCAAACCCTGCTGAAAGAAATGAAAATATCTGATGGATAAGCCGACGACAGGAAAGAGCAGAGCTACGAGGTCGGTCTCTGACAGTCCTCTCTATTCACCAATTAATAATTCTCTGTCATGAGAGGATGAGTTCCTTCTGGGGCGTCGAGAAGGACGCTCTCCACTCATGGATTATTAACTTCAGGTTAAAGGCTGCAGGACTTTGGACTCTTGAGGACCCAGCATTCAAAGCAGCCCTGCTGGAAAGCGAGGCACGACAGGCATGAATTGGCGGTTTCGTAAGTAAAGATTGGAATTTGCATTTTAAAGTAGCCCTCACCCCAAAGAGAAAAGAAACAGTAACAGTTGGAACCTCAACCTTGCAGCTCTAGGTGAGACAGGAAAACTCGTGTACTCAGTGTGGGATGATAGTCGCCTGAAGAGGAGGGAATGGAGAGAGAGGTAACTTCTCAGCATCTGCTGCCTCGACTCCCTCACCTCGCTTCCACAAAGCTCCCATCAGCCCCCTTAAAGACAACACATTGGGAGGAACGGCAGGTTTCTGTGTTATTTCCGTCTTTAATGTGGCGTCTGCGAGGGACAGAATGGGGAAGGGATTTAATGCTAAAGCTGAGCGGGTACTGCGATATAAAAGTGTTTGGATGTGAGGATTGGCTGGTTAATTGGGATCATGTCGAACGACGGCCTGGAGGAACTTCCTGTCATTTCTTTACAAAACATTCCTTTCAAAAAAATTTGAATGTGACCCGATCCCCCCTCTGTGTTCATGAAGATACTTCACATCATTTGGTAGCTCGTGTTATTGCGACCTGCGAACTCCCATCGCTAAAAGAGTGGGAAGTACGACACTGTGTGATGATACAGAGAATGAAACACAAATGTATCTCATTTAATCCCAAATATATCCCTGAAAAATCGTCCGAATTCACTGCAGATCCTCCTTATTGAGGAGATAACAAATCATATCATGGTTGTTATATCGTTATATCGTGTTATATCGTTATATCGTACTCTTTTATCGTGTATTTATTCGTACCCAAAAGGATCACATGGTCACATTTGCTTAATTGAAAAAGAATAAAGATTTCTTGAAATAAGTCGTGAGATTTAGATAAAAGGAGACCTTGAGAAAAAGCTGGGAAATCTCATTTTTTATTCTTATTGGGAATTATTGAGTCAAAATATCCCAGTAATGCCCGTCAAAAGTAACTTTTTGTTTTCTGTCATCATGTCGACTTCTGTCTTCATTTCAGGTAAATCTAACTTGTTCTTAGTTGTATTATTATTATAAAGTCGTTGTGACACTGTTTTAGATCAGGGACCATAATGTTCTTTAAATAAGATGAGGAATTCATATTTAGTCATCTAGAAAAAAAAGTCTTTAAGTTAGCTAGAAAGGATTTGAGGGATCCATACAATAAGCATATTGTATAAAACAAGGAATAACTCTAACAATAAGTCAAAGTCAAAATATTCCCATATCTGACTGAAATGTATGAAGTGGTTGAGTCTTAAATCAAGTCAAATGAAGTATATTGAAGAAAAATCAGACAAATATCCTTAGATAGATGTTGAGTTTTTGCCGTACACACACACACACACACACACACACACGCACACACACACACACACACACGCACGCACACTAGCCAAATGTGCAAAAGTGTTTTATTGTGTTATTTTTCTCCTTGATCTAAACCATCTGGTAATTCTGAGGACTACTGTTGGCGCCGGACCAAAAAACGCCTTTTAGAGAATTTATAGCTTTGTGCATTGGACACGGTTAAATACGTCCGGGTTGAGGCGTGAGCTGCAACCTGCTGGATTAATTATGACTACTGACTATTCTTGGACGGCTTAGGAAGCGTTTTATCTCCGCGGCGGCTGAAGTCTCAGCTTTATGTGGGTCGCAAAGTCCCAGTTTCACCCCTTTAGTCCAAATCTAAGAACCACCACTGACCTTAATTGCAAAATATTATATATAGAAAGGTGGAGGAGTGACACGGTTTACTAAAATAGCAGATGTTTTTTTTCTCTCTTCTTTTATTAAAGCAGATTTAACCCTCATGGTCCCGTTGAAAGACTGAAAGTCAAAGTGGGACGACACTTGAATGAACATTATATCTTTATTATTATTATTATTATTAGGCAGCTTGGAGTTGACCCCTCCGCTCCTTCACAGTAAAATGAGGCAGCTGAATCCGACGCCTCCTGGGTGCCTCTCTTTGGAAGTTTTTGAGGGAATATCCAACAGGAAGGGGTCCCGGGAACGGCCCAGAACTTGGAGGGAGTTTGTATCTGATTTGGGCTGGATTAACTTTCGGATACCCCAGAGGAAGCTGGGAAAATCCGTTTGGTAGAGGGTTGGGGTGTGTGAAATACCCCGGCTTAGCTTGGTCCCACCACAAATAAATCACAAGTGTTGGATTGATCCGTTAGAGTTTGGGACGATGTTTATTGCCGGTGGAAACTTTGGGAAAACAAAATTACAAAGTGAAGTTTGTAATTTTCTGTAGAAAAACTGCCTGTAATCCTTCCACACTCACACACAACCTACCTCTGCAGTAATTAAGAAGTAATTAGTGATTATGGGCAAAATTTATAGGGATTTTTTCTTTTTTTTGCCTTTTGTGAAAACATCCTCACTATAATATAACAATATATTTCATACAGTTATAATGTATTTTTATTTATGCAGAATGGCCATTAACACCAATCCTGCTTCTGCGTGAAGAATCCCAATCACTTTATATACAGACTCTTATTATTGCCTGTTACTCTATTTTTTAATTTCATTTTTTTTCTCAGATAGTGTAATTTTGGTTCTGAACCTGTCTGCTGGATGGACAGAATGACAATGTTGAATCTTGAATCATCTAAAAAACACACATCCGTGATGTAACTTGGGGTTATTAGGTGTTTCGGATCTATGGAGACAGCTGGGGTTGATCAACTCCCAGCTTGTGTCAAAGCGGCGCTACATTACCCTCGACTCTCCTCCCACCACCTTTTTTTATTTTAACTTTTATATCTGTCTGCACATATTCTTATAGTTCGTGCCAGAATTTGCAGTTTGATCTTGCAGCAGGTTCGTGTTCCATGCTGAATAACCCAGAGCCTAAAGAGTCCCAAGAACCGAGCACAAACACCGGCTCAGCAGCTGCTCCACTCCACTCCACTCCACTCCACTCCTCGAGGAAACTTACTTCGTATCAATACTTCCTTCATACGGTCCAACCAAGGAACCGTCGGTTTAAGGAGGGTGATCTGTCTGGAGATCAGCACCGGGGTCAACCCCTGATCTTCTGCAGTCACTAACCAGAGGAGGGGATCCTGGTAGTTGATGTGCAGGATGTGTTCCAGGCGCCCATTTCTGATCACAGAGGTCAAGCTGTCGACTCCGCCTTCCTCCCGGTCTTTAAAACAAACTCAACATTAATCAAATTAAATACACATAATTCAACTTTCAGCACAAAGATCTGTCACAACCTTTATTTCAAATCCACCAACTTCTCCTCTAGATTAAACCATACAGTAAACTGGAGTGGGTCGTTACCCTTTGACCCCTCCAGGTCAACGGTCACGCCTCTAATTATCCTTCACCTTAAGTGGACGCGGGGTCAAGGTTGTTCAGCGGCGTCTTCTGATGAAAAAGCTTCAGTCTGAGACAAACGAGCTGCGCGGTGAGAAAACACAGACTACCAACCACATTGCTGCTTCTCATCACCTCAATTAGTCTCTCTAATAAACTCTGACTTTTGTGTGTGTGTGTGTGTGTGTGTGTGTGTGTGTGTGTGTGTGTGTGTGTGGGTGTGTGTGTGTATGTGAAATGGCTGGTTTCCCACACACACAGACACACACACACATGCAACCACATTGCAATTAGTTCCCCTGGCATTTTTTCTGGCTGACCCTTGACCCTTCTCTCTTCTCCCCAAAAATTGCATGACCCAGCATGAGAATGAAAATCTGATGTGACGAGATGACGGAGCAGAACGGTGAAGCCTGAGAGGAGTCGTACGGACCCGATTTACGATCTAATCAGTTAAATGAAAATGACGGAATTATAACGCAGACTTTTATATCTGCAGAACCTTCGTTTCGTTTCTCCGACACGGCGGAGACACTTTATAAAAGATAAGCTTTGCGGATTATTTTATTCCCACAAAGCAAACTTTAGGTTTTTAAAATCTAAGAGATCACGCTGCGTTTGCAGGGTTTTTTTTTTTGCCAGAATTTATATATTTTTCCTCACAGCTGGACCTAAAAAGCAGCAGCAGCATCTTGAAAGCTAGATAATCTTATTTTTTCCCTTCCGACGGTTTCATTTATTTGTGATAAATCCCTTTTGGAGAGTAAAAGCAACGAGAAAGAGACCCGTGTGGAGACGGTAGCACCGTCATTTTTTACTGTTCTATTACATGATCATATGCTTCTTTTTATAATACTGACCCGTCTCGTGTCTCTGACTCCAGAACCCTCCTGAGTTCTGTTGACATTCAGTCCTTCACTCAGCCTCTCTGAGAGGTCAAACAGCTTAAAGGTGTGTTTTTTCCCCCCACATGGACCGTGTGAAGGAGTTCAGGAGGAAAAATTGCCAATATATTTCATTCTTTGCCTCGCCTCTGTCACTGAGCAGCTGCACAGTGAAACGATGGGAGTCATCTGTTCGAAAAATCAATAAACAATATATCAACGCTCACCTGGGGCATAAGAGATATATTAAAAGAGATTTTCCTACATTTTCCTCCTGTGAAACATTTATATTCATATTTATTTGTGGTTTAACAAAAACATTAATAGAAATCCAGAAATGAAAAGGCCTTTACATATCGCAGCAAAACTCAACCTACCGCCGTTGTCCTCAATAGCAAGGGTCCATCGCCGAAAAGACCCCAATCTCTTTTCAAGTAATACATATTTCATAAGGAAGGGATTTAACGATAATTATTAAATCCAAATGCAGTGACGCCTGTGAGCTGGTTCAGTCAGACGACCCCAGCGTCACCGCTGTAAACACAAAAACATGAAAGGATATAATTCTACTTATTAGTCGTCGACCTTTTAGTTGGTTTCCTTTGCCGCCGACGTTTCCTGCTGCTCTTCGTGCTTTTTTATTCCCAGAACCCACCTGTGAGCTCCAGTTATGGGGGGTACAAATATTTCTATAAAACATTTTAATCAGGAGAGACATAAAATGAAGTAGAGGTGAGTGTTTATGGGAAGAGATGATGCGCGATACTTAGTCCATAAGAAAGTCAAAGGCGCTCAAACTTTTCAGGGAAATTGTGATTGAAGGGCATCCCCTTGATCGAACCCCGTAAAATTCTGAAAAACGGTTATTTTGTGTAAAAAGCGCCCCCTAGTGATTCAAATATGAGTTATTGGATTGAAACCTTATAAAAATCTCCTCAATAAATGAATGCAGCAAATTTGGACTTAATTAGAACAGTTGAGGAATAATGGCCCAAAGACTTTGAGATAAATATCCCCCTAGTGGCAGAAATGTGCAACTGACCTTCCAAAAATCAATCCAGTACTACAACTGGTGTTATAGTACTATAACTGGTGTTATATGTGTTTATAACACCTGAAAATGATCCATGAGAAAGTTTCTGAGATATCACGTTAACATGAAGGATCTCCGGTGGACGCCTGGATGACGATTAAATAATAATTATAGCATCAATAGTTTTTGCATCATTGAAGAGTGCTGACAAGCAGCCAGCGGCTCCTAGACTGATGCTAATTTAAGTGTGTGATGGGGGCCAGATAGTTATATAAATGAAGGGGAAACCATACATGTACTTTATTTGGACAACAGTTACTCAGACAGCTACCTCCTGGAGGAAATTCAATTATAAAGTAACTGTCACGGCTGTCATTTGGCTGATGAATCATCATACCATCAAAGCCTGCCAGCTTTTTAACCATTATATCTTAGTAATGAATCTCCCCAAACAACAATGCAGTACGCATCTACATAATGTTGGTGCGCAACCAAGAATATTTCATTTTATCTCCAAGACATGAAAATGTGTTTTTCTCTCTACGAATGGAAAGTACTGGACGGATTTCTCGCAGCCAACAAGTCATTAACAAATAACTTAGAAGAAGTTATTTAGTGACTCTCAAAGCAAACAATCTTACTTAAAAAAAAAAGATTTATATGAGCACGATGAGCCAGGTTCTAGTCCATCAGTTGGTTCAGAAGTTTGGTCGTTCTAGTACTTTAGAAAAACATGAAATAAGCTGTTATTGTTTTTATAGAGCATTTGCAAACGCTTGCCTTCAATAAAACTCACGGACATTTTGGTACTGAGACTACTGAAATACTCCAAAACATGTGGGTGGGTGCTGGTTCCAATCCATCAGTAGGTCAGAGAGTTTGGTCGGTCTACCACTTTAGAAAAACTGTTCCGACATCGTTAATCCGGAGAGGTAACGTCGGCCGAGACCCAAATCCGTCTGGGTGAACGTGCGTTTTGGTTATTCTGCTGAATATATTTGAATTAAGTTTGTTTGTGTCTATTAATTGCAGAATAAATTTCAGACATCACATCTGTGTCCTGTGCAGAGCAGACAGGCCGTAATGTCCACTGCCAGGAGATTTGCATCTATTGTGGCAAACAGCACCAGCAGGGGCACTGTGGCTTGTTTGTGTTGTTGTTTACTCCACCGCCTTATTACCCTGTTAATGGGCCCCGACTGCACCGCGTCAATCTGACTGCAGAGAGTCATAAAAGCTCGCAGCCTGTCCTCTGTTGGCCGTATACGTACCCCTCAATGAGTTTCATAGCGATAAAAAAAAGTCGGAAAAAAAATGTTCAGATCAGAGTTTCACTAATCAGCTTGAAATCAAGAGGCGATATGACATCATCGTCATCGATGCCTCCTTCACTCTCTTCTTTCTCTTTCTTTCTATTCATGTTTATGAACTAGATGGCCACGCTGAGGGGGAAGAGCAAGCCGATGAGGCTTGAAGCTTGAGCTCAAGCATAGTGAGAAGCTTGAGCTCATCTCACTATGAGCGACTCAACCCTCCATGTTCGACAAAGTGTCCGCTAGCATGCAGCTAACCTCAGGCGGGTAAGTGCGATTACGAAAGAAACCCTGAGAAGGTGGGGCTTCGAGTTCAGGGTCTCATTGTTGTGGAGAGTTTGGAATGCATTTGAGTTGGTTGTTAGTTCTTGAAGTTTGGGATATTTTATATTTGACAATTAATGTCAACAAAGCAACTTTTCTTAGCCGTCGCCACAGCGGATCATCTGGTGACGCATTTAACATAAGTTTTTTTTATTTCGGATGCCCTTCTAGACACAATCCTCCCATTTATCCGGGCTTGGGACCGGCACTAGATGTGGCTGGGTAGGCTGGTAACACCTTGCCCAAGGGTCCCCACTTGATTTATGCCATCTCCTCTTTTGACAGGGATTCGAACCCCAGTGTCCTTCAACAAAGTATCCTGTCCAACTGCCCTGACAATTCATCTCACCGATTTTATAAATTCCCCGTTATTTTTTTTTGCAGGAACTCAGCCACAAAGGGGTCGATGTCCAGCGTCGGTCCCAACCGTCAGGGAAGGGCATCCGGCGTAAAAGCTACGTGGGAAACAAAACTGATTTCCCAACTGGATTGGTTGTGTCAGGGTTAATAATCACCATCGCTGGCACAGTCAGACAACAGGGTACCGGCTGCGGATGGAAACCGGTGATCCGGTGATCCGCTCAGGCCACCCAGAAGAGGAGAGCCAAAATAAGAGAGAAAAGAAAAAAAGTAGTAGTTCTTGTCGTTATGTTGTGTGGGTTTGATATGTGTCTTAATTAATTTGTTTGCCTTCCAGCGTTCCTTTAGTTTGGACTGCTTTTTTTTTTTATCTGACAGAGCTTTTTTGTAAATTATTGTTAAGATCCATGCAGACCACGGTCATGGAATAGTTTTGTAGCTCACTGTGTGGAGGTAAATCTGTAAATCCAACATAACAGTATTCTCCATGCATCTGCATTTACACATTCCACTCGTTCATAGATGGTTCTTGTAACTATAATCTGCATCAGGGTCTACTAAAGGTCTTCTCCTCCTCTGGCTCTCTAGAAGCCACCGGCTCTCCACTTTTCCTTTAGCACCAACATGATGTTGACGTCTGTGGTTTTAAGTGCAATGTCTTAATAACTGGTGGATAATTACTGCTGCCAATGAGATTATGTTTTCACATGTGTCTGTTTGTTAGTTTGTCAAGGGTTACACAAAAACGGCTGAACAGATTTTAGAATAGATTATATATTTGATCGACCCAGTTCCAAAAAATTGTTGAGGACGGAACAATTTTCTTTTTTTGAAACGTCAGGAAATAAAGTTTTCTTTAAGGGCACATGGCATTTTTTTCATAGTTATGATAGAATACATGATTTTACATCTTTGTCACTTGGGCTCAGCCAGTGATTTTATGTTTATGAGTAGTTTTGTTTTTTTCTCGCTAAGTGCTTTTATTTTGAAGGAGTAGAGCAAAAGTAATTTATTTTCTCATCATTCTGGTTTGATGAGAAAATAAAGTGTGTGTCATAAACCCTCGGACACACACACACAAACACGCGCGCACACACACACACACGTAAGCTTTTCTAGGCTTCTAGCTAGTTCATTTCCTGTGGCCAATAGCAGATCGGAAGGAAAAAGAAGATGCACATTGTAATACAATAAATCGATCTAGTAGATCCCGCCTCGAGAGGAGGATAAGCTAACTATGTCCTCCTCTGCTCTAAACTTCACAGACTGCCTTTGACGGTTTGTTTTAATGTCTTATTTTAATGCTTTTTATTTGTGTGTGAACCATTTTGATTTGCCTTGTGCATGTATGTATGGTGTTAAATAAATAAAGGTGCTTTGACCTGTCATGTGGTTCAAGCATATTCTGAATTTCTAAAATGGATTATTTTCCAAAGAATGTATTTATATATTTTTTGTTAGAAATGAGACTGATTTGGTTATAGTTTATTTCAACCAATCATCTTTTTATATTTTGATCTCTCTCTTAAAAACAGAGGACCAGCTTCCTCTGATCCACATACAGATGCAGAATCTCTATCCACAGATTGTGAGATATGGTCTTATTTTATTTATTTTTTCCCCCCTACTAATCATCCCACCCACATACCTCATCAATAAGACTCTGGCTGTGGTGGTATAAACAAGATTATGCTATTTCTAATTCCAATAATGGTAACGTGAATAACGCGGCATGAATAATTATGATTTCAAGATTTTGAACCAGTTATTAATGGCTCTGCTCTCCTCACAGCGGTGTCTGTGCGACATGTTGCTTCATCACACGACGGTGAAAAGGACGAACAGGAAGAAGAGGAAGGGCGGTGCTCTGGGAGATTCCCGTGAGGCTGTCAGCACAATCCCGGCGACTCATCGGTGACTGAGAGTGATCCACGGCTCCTCAGGCTATGCTCCGCGCTAAAGTAAAGAAACAAACACATTTCTTATCCCCAGTGGTGCACACCACCACGCTCACGTCCACGGTGGCCATACATGTGTGAAATTAAAGCTATCACGACCTCACATCTGACGGAGAATGCCATTTCTCCATGAAGCATTTTGTCTGCAGGATTATCGGCGAGGACACATTTTCCTGCTGTGATGGCCGGCAAGCCACAGGGGTAATAGCAACAAGATGCATCTGCATACGCTGACGGTGATGTCAGTGGTTACAAATGGATCCTGAGCACGTGTGCGTACGTGTGTGTACGTGTGTGTGTGTGTGTGTGTGTGTCAAACATGCTTAGGTGTGTATGTGCATCCATATTCATCAGGAGTGAGGCGGGGAAACCAATAACGACGGTGTCAGATGAGATGAAAGAGATTGACCTTTGGAGACTTCAGGTGGAGCTGTGTGTGTCAACGGGTGGTGTTGTGGTTGTCTGATGAAGGCAAAAAAAAAGATGGAGAGAGGAAAGAAGAGACACATATGTGACACAATAAATCTGTTCAGTTCAACGTTATCACTAGTACTTGTTTAAATATTCCATGAATTATAGGTTTACAAAACAACTTCAACGCAAGATCCTGCAGGACATCAAGCATTGAGATTATATTTATATATATATATATTATTTTTTTCCCAGTCTGCTCAGTAGACAGAGGCTGGTTGAAGAAGTCTATTCGGGGAGCAGGTAATGGAGTTTCAGCTTGGATTACACATCGAGAACGCCATTTTTCTACCATCAGAGTCACTTTGGCTCTCAGGTAATCAAGGAGCCTTTATGTTTGTCGGAGTCGCTACAGAGGTTGGTAATTATTTCGTGGTTCAATGGGTACAAAGTCGAACTTATGGTGTTGGTGCAAGAGAACAGACCGGTTCCAAAGAAATTCGTTCCTCAATCCATCCATTTTCTGTGACAGCTTTTTTTTTCTTCCTGGTGAACTAAAATGTCAGCTGGGATTGAATCCAGCCCCACTCCAGACCCTGAACAGGATAAGTGATTACAGACCATGAATTCACCTATTAGTTAATGACTACATGCTTTTCTCCTTCTGCTCCATGGTTATTTTAAGCTCACCTGAAAATACAACGTTACCGACACTGAAAGTAAAGTATTGTTTAATTACAAATTACTCACAAATAGTAAACCCAACAGAATTATTTCATACCTTACCTGATTTTTTTTTCGAAACTTTGATTACTACTGTATTTAATTTGATAGAAATACCACAAAGTATATGTTATTATTCTAGTTCACACATTCACACAGACCAGAGAGGAAGAAGAGGAACACAGAAACTAAAAGGAGGAAGTCAGGAGGAAGAGACTCAAAGGAAAGGAAGTTACAATGAAAATGAACAAAGAACTAAACCTCTCAATAAAACAGGAAACAACTCTAAACTAACAATCATACTACAAAATAGAAAAAAAGGACAATAGAACAATGACAGTTGGTGCATTCAGTGTAACTACGTAAAATTAAACATATGCACACACATCACACATTCATGTAAAATCATCAATAATGCTGTTTTAATATTAAGTCCGGTCCAATCGCGAGTCCGCCACCATCAAATATCAATCTGATCATTAGGCCATGATTAATAAAAAGTAGTTTCAGTAGCTAAAAATAAAGAAAAATTCACATAAAAATGGCAATTAACCTTTGAATGCTGGCTTTGTCACTCACACATGGTGCAAGTAGAAGAAAAAATATCCTTAACTACGTCTACTGGTCTGCATCTACCTTTAAAGAGTCATATCTAGGAGCAGAACTCAGACTCAGGATGTAGAGTTTATTTCTTCTGACGAGGGAGGTCAAAGGCTGAGGTTGAGGTCCAGAGCCGTACCGAGGCTGGAGGAGTGTCAGGAGAGACTGGCGGGTCAGGTCACAGGGTAACTGGGTCATTAACGGTGATCAGTTTAGTCAAAAGAATAAAAGATATATCAAGTTTTTTTATTTTTATTTGCTAAGCCAGCGATTTATCCAACATTTGGATGGACCGACAATCCAAATGTGACTTGGCGAGAGGTGGAGAGCAGTTCTGGTGACAACCAGTTTACGCCATTAAGTGCCATACAAAGTATCACATTCTCCTTGGGGCTGTCCACTGCTTTCTGAGCTTTTTATCCCCCCCCGCCCTAGTTTTAAGGACAATTACGGATATTAAGTCGCTATATTTTTGTTCTGGTTTTAAAAATTCTAGCCAAGCCAAATTGGTAGGTTGTTTCTATTTTGGCTAATTTCATGTTCCTTTGATTATGATTTAAGAACATTTGCCTTCTTTATTTCACGGCTGTTGTAGTGTCACCTGCTAACCTCAGTTATCCACATTTAAACTTTAAGCCCCTGTTTCCCAGCCTTCATGTAAAAAAACCGTCACAACATGAAGGTCAGGGGGTTAAACAAACATTCTATAAAGACGAGATGAAAATAATATATATATATAAACATTATGACAGAGAATTAAACATTCCTGTTTTTGTAACAGATTATAACATCTAGGAGAAATCCCTATTATGTTCCTTCATGCCCCCATGCCACCATGTTCATGGGGGCGGGGCTATGGGGGATCCTACTTCCTGATTAGTTGATGGGGTATCTAGATGGCAGCCTTGAGCAGGAATGGCGAGATGCTGCACAAAAATAAGAATGGCATGATAAACAATACCTGTGCTGCTGCACTGAGGTTGATCTGACCCCTGGGCGACCTTTTCCCGCCCGGCTGTTTTGCAGAGTGCGAATCAATGGCCTCCTCTGATCAGATCAAACTCGCCTCCACGACCATCATGCTGATGCTGTGGGGACACCGCAGAGCTTTTCCCCCGGCGTCCCTCCAGGAGTCGAGGTGTCCTTTGTCAGACAGTCTGACATTCAGCAGGGCGTTAACTCATCGATCGGCGTACAGCAGGATAGTGAGGTAGACCAGGAGGCAGTTAGAGGGGGGGGGTATTGAGGCGGCTGTGGAGGAGGGAGAAGCTTCGCTGCAGGGCTGAGGGGATGATAGCTAGTTGGAGCGATAGATAGCATCGGAGAGCTGATGGAGGGCTATCAGTCGGAGGATGGGGGTGCGGGCTTGTTGAAAAGCTGAGTGACTGATAGACTGATGATAGTAGCAGAACCTGCCACTGGGCTGACAGGAACTCTGTCACTCCAGACAAAGTGCTCTGCGGGTCTGGGCTGAACTACTGGCATAGCAGGAACGGAAATCTGGCAGGTAGTAATGGGTTATTATGGGTCGGCCTTCATGATCAAAGGATCCCTGAAAACAAACACGTATGGTTATGAGCAGCGTTTATACGTAAAAGTAACTGGATTCCTCCTTCAGGCATCGATATGCCGAGTTCTCTTCTACTACTTATTTATAACGCATTAATAAACAACTTGAAGAGGAAATAAGCTTCCTCAATGGAAAAAACAAATCAAACTTGCAAACTTGTAAATTTGCATAAATAACAACAAGAAGTGTGACTTCAAAGACCCAAACAGGAGTGGAACACACAAAGATAACACTAAGAAGGAATAAAGGAATGAGGAACAATAAACAGATAAACACAGTAAAAAGGCAAAACAAAGGAAACGTGACAGGAAATGTAAAACTAACTGAAGAACATCAATTACATTGAGAACGGACCTTCAAAATGAAACGAGGGAACCAAAACAAACTCAGCATTCATGTCAAAAACAGCCGATTTAATCGAGTCAATCAATCAAGAATCAAAGAACGGAGCAGAAAAAGGCTTTTCTGTAAGAGATACGTCTTTAGCGATGTTTGAAAACGACGGCGAGGCGAGTGGAGAAACGGCTTGTTGATGGTTGCAGGAAAGTAGGTCATAACACCAGACACAGGAGGTTCTGAGACTGGACCTGCCTTGATGGAGCAGCGTCCAGAAAGCCACGGGTGTTCGTGCCTATAGCGCAAAAAACAGCTCGGCCTTTCAGCTGCTACCTCCTCAGGTGAGCCAGCAGCAACTTCTGTCAGACTGCGACGCCCAGGAGGCTCAGAGAATGAAGATGAGTCTTTAAAACTGTCCGAACTTTTTACTGTGTGAGAAAATATGATGATAAACCACTGGGTAGATAAAAGAAAAGGATTAAAAACTACTCCAGAGAAGCTTTGGACACAGAGTCTCACAGATCTGACGCGTCTTTTATTTCTTTCTTTCTTTTTTTGGACCACATTATTACCTCCTCCTCGTCATCACTCAGCCTTCCTCTGCTTGTTCCAGCTGCTCACCTTCTTCCACGTCGAATGGCTCTCTTGCTCCTAAACCTCTGCTGTTGGCGAGAGTTCACGCCGCGTCACCCAAAATCTCCTGCACAAACAAAACAAAAGGTTAACCCCCCCCCCGCTCATTAAAATATAACAGCAGCGGCAGCAGCGGAGGTCAAAGCCTCCGCGGGGGGAGATTCAAGCGGACGTGTAAAACACCGCGTGAATCTTTATTTTATGCAACTATATGATAAATATTTGACAGTGATGTAACACCTAGAGCATAAAAGATGACGCCTACATAAAACACACTGTATCTCATCACTGGGTTTGCGTGTGTGTGTCCATCACGCCGAGGGCGCGTGTATACATTTACTGGAAACGTTTTTTTGTAGTGATGGCTGGGACTAAACTAGTGGAAAAAAAAAAACAGTGCCAAAATCAAACGATATGCAGGTCCTTTTCTGGCGCCATCATGAGTTTTGAAGCGCTTTACGGTTTTATTCTGGAAACTCAGGGTGCAGCTATTGGTGCATGTTTGGAAGTTGTCTTCAATCTTTGTGACTCCGGTGGAAACACTTCTATTTTTCATAGCGTTATCTGTCTTCCTCCCGCAGCACATCCTCCCTCCGCATCTGTGCTTTTTTTTCTCCGCCCAGCACTGCTTCCTCGTATTTTTCTTGATATTTTTTTTCGTCACCTGATTTTTCATCACGCTGGTTTTGGGTTAAAAAAAAATGAAATCCCATTACCTGCACAGATGTGGCTCCGCTTGTCGTCTTGACCCTTTTTTTTTTCTTTCTTCTTCCTACAGTTGTTTTGTCTTTTGAGTGAGATGTCTTCAAACGCTTTATGGATTATGTCTTGCTCTCACTTGTTTGTGATTACCTCCTTCCTCTGGAAGCGTCTTACCTTAATGATTCATCACTGTTTTTTCTTCATCCCGACTCCTCTCACTTGGTAAACAACACCCGTTAGAAGATAATTAAAATATCCGTTTCTTGTTTTTAACCCTTTAATGTCCCGCTCAGCTGTTTGGTTGAGCACATTTTGAGTCTATTTCTTATTGTAGTTAGAAAAATGTGACTGAACGTGTTTATAACGTGAACTGATGGCAGCATGTATGTGCTAAAGATTAAGGGGCCAAGGATGGAGCCCTGAGGGAGGCCACCGATCAACGGGGCCACAGAGGAGAAGGCATTAAGCGTGGCTATTCAATAGTAAAGTAGGATTTTTTTGGTATATTAAAGCATTTTAGGACTTACTACAGAACTATGTAATATAATATAATGTAATATATTAAGGGTCAAATGTATTTCTAAAAACACGCTTTACCGAAAGGTTGAGCTAATCCAATTGAAATGAAATGAAATAAAAAATTTCATCATGAAATAAATATTATAAGTCTGTTTTTTTTTCATTGTTTAAAACACTTTAACCCTAATGTCTAAGAAACTAAGTTAATAAATGTACCAAATATACAAAGAAATGACTTTTCTTTTGTGTTTTTCTTTCTTGGTAAGGACATTAAAAGGTTAAAAACTATGGAAAGTTAGGACGAACATTAAGGGATTAACCTGCAGTAAAATATACAACAAAGAATACACAGCCATGGTTAGAAATATATCCAGGTTTTCATTTCTTCCAAATCCTACTTCTTCATCAGCAGTCTCACCGTTTTATCTGGAGCAGAAAAATATGTTCTTGTCATCCTTTCCTGGTCAGCTTCCAGACAGAGAGCTGCTAATGACTGCTGCTGGTTCTGTTCCCAATCATCCAGGATGATTAGGACTGTGACCTTTAGCAGAGCCAGATCCTTCTCAGCTTAGTGATTTTATCCCCCCTCTAAATTCCGGCAGAGCGAGAGAGAGGGAGTGGAGGAGAGAGAGAGAGAGAGAGAGAGGAGGAGAAAGAGAGAGAGCGAGAGAGAGAGAGGAGAGAGAGAGGCTTATCAAAAAAAGGAGTAGATCAGATCTGAGAAACAGTGTAGAGGAGAGGATGAGGAGCGAAATGAAGGCAGAGAAGGTGTCGAGGCAGACGTGAAGGAGGGAGGATCCCGCTGTGCTACTCACCCTGGAGTCACTGACATTATCACGGAGAGACAGGCAGCAGGTAGAGGAAAGGCGATGAGAGGAAAGGGCGGAGAAAGAAGTGAAATAAGTAAAATGTAGCTTCTGACGTTCATCAAAAACAGAGTAAAGGCCAGCAGTCCCCTCTCTCTCTCTCCCCCTCTCTCTCTCTCTTTCGCTCTCTCTCTCCTTCTCTCTCTCTCTCCCCCTGTCTCTCTCTCTCTCTCTCTCCCCCTCTCTCTCTCCCTCTCTCTCTCTCTTTCGCTCTCTCTCCTTCTCTCTCTCTCTCCCCCTGTCTCTCTCTCTCTCTCTCTCCCTCTCTCGCTCTCCCTCTCTCCCCCTCTCTCCCCCTCTCTCTCTCTCTCTCTGTAGCAAGAATGCTATCTCTCTGCTTGGTTCTCACTATTTTTATCAATCTACAGAGCAGATCAGTGGAGGAGCAGCAACGTTCTTTTCTTCAGGCATCAGGAATCATCAAGAATCCAATTTCAATCATGAGAGACAGAGAATGAAGAACAGATTTATTACAGCAGACGATGTGTCCTAATTACATCGTCGGGATATGAAGGAAGTAAGACATCACCGCTGCCGCGTCCGCAGATCCTTTGTGTTAATGCGATAACTCAAAAACTATTTCATGGATCGTTTTATAATGTTCAAGGAAGGACTGGATTGATTTTGGGAAGAAAATCAATCCAGTCCTCAATATATATTGTATTTTAGTCTAATCAGTCATATCTTATCATCATGTTTTTTGGGCATAACTCCATATTTAATTTGAGGAGCTCAATCAGGGGGATTGTTTGTACAATGCAGGAGATTGGGGGCTTTTCGGGGTGCACCCTAACTGTCGAGGACAACAGCGTTGACCTAGTTTGTCTATTAGAATTTCGTTGGCACTTAGACTCTCTGAGGAGATTGTGATTGGTCTCTGCCCTGAGCACGGAATACCCCCCTGTCTGGATACTGGTGGTGGTGGCTGATGACTCTACTGAAGCTGATGAATGATGTGGCTGATGGATCTGGGAGGACTAGGTGGAGTTGGGGAGGTGGAGGCTGCATAAACCACTAGTATGTAAGAACTAAATTAACAGCTAGAGTCATATGTAACATTGTGTAACATTCTCATGATAACATGCTAATCCAAGAAAGTGAGCATGACAAACATTATATGTCCTTACACAGTAACATTTTTATTCAACACATTTTGACATTAGTGTCAAAAAGTTGTTGCGATGGTTTTAAACTTTCACCTTTCAGTCTAGAAATATGGACCTGTCTTCAGATGCAGAGTAATAAATGGTGTTTTATTTAATAAAATACAGTATTGTGAAGTTTCCTTATATTTTATATAGCTACAGAACCATAGACCAATCAGCCATAACATTATAACTACTGAAAGTTGAACTCAGAATAATATTGACTATTTCTCTCCAAGAGTTCGTGTCGGCGGGAGGGTTAAATTAGGCAATAAGTGAACGTTTTGAAGTTGAAGTTGATGCTTTGGAAGAAGGTGAAAGGATCTGAGTGGCTTTGACAGGGGCAGAATAGTGACTGCTAGATAAATAGGTCAGAGCAGGTCACTGTTGGCGGTCCCAGTCTGGAATGGTTAGTACCAAAGTGGTCTAAGGAGGTCAACCGGTGAAGCGCCATCATGGCCACCTAAGGCTCATTGACATGTGTGGATCGCAAAGACCACCCCAAGTTTTCTGATCCCACAGGTGAGCTACCGATTCTGATAGAAAGGTGTCAGAACGCACATGACTTAAAAAGAGTGAGTTATTACACATTAAGAGACATTTGGTTTTAATGTTATGGCTGATTCATGTAACATACTTGCATGTCTGCTAGACTCTGAGCTTTCCAGATGAAATAGCCTGTAAATTATTTTCATCCCAGCCAACGGAATTCTCACGCTTACACATCCAGCTGCTGGAACACCTGTTGGCTCTGCAGTCATTTTTTCCTGTCCGTTAAAGTAAATTGCACCGTTAAAAATTAAATCCAGACAAGAAAATGATTGTGTCCGATACTTCCTAATTGCATGGTTAAGTTAAGAATCAGTAACCCACTGACCTCCGTAGTCTAATTTAAATAACCTTTTATTATAAACAGCTGCCGTCCCCCCTCCCCCATTGAAACGTCCACCCAGGTCGGCTAATTCATTTGAGGGTTTGTGGAGAAAAGTAGCCTCACCTTCACTTTCTGGGGCAAACATCTTCTCTCCATGATTAAAACTCAGTGATCTGAGACCTTGTTTGATACCAGGCAATTAGCCTATATGGCAGACTGTCAAACCTGCAGTGTCTGTGCATGTGTGTGTGTGTGTGTGTGTGTGTGTGTGTGTGTGTGTGTGTGTGGGGGGGGGGGGGGTTGGACACAAGCACAGCTGTCTCCCACTAGGAGAGCCTGCACTGTACAGATAAATGCTTATTATCAATCCCAGCTGTCTCGCACAGGAAAAAGACATGAAAAAAGGAGCAAATGGTGGCAACAAATCACACGGTGGTTTTTTTGCATACAGCTTCTCTGCATGTCTTTTCATTCAGGATATAAAAAATGCTGTAAATATTCTAAATGTGTGTCGTTTTCACTCACAAACACTCGGGAATACCGAAAGATGGCAGACAGGTAAAGTCTCCGAATCCAAAAGCCCACCTGAGTGGGTGAAACATGAACAATTACTGTAAAAATAGAAGTTAGATTTCTTTGAGACGGATCATGTGCTCAATGTTTGGACTGAATCCAAACACTGGTTCTGAAGAAATGTTGCAAAAACAGGGTTTTTTTGTTTAAGAAAATGCTCCCCCTAGTGAGTAAAATAAAGATCTATTAGAGTAAAATATGATATAAACGAGATAGATCTCGACATTTCCATTCATACATACCAAATTTAGACTTAATTGGACCGACAGTCGAGAAATTAGGGCTATATGTATATAAAACTATACATCTGTCCTTTCCCAAAATCCTTCCAGTTCTTCCTCAAACTACGATCTCTAGTCTCTAGTCTCTCTTTAAACTTAAATGAACAAATGAAATAAATATGAATGAAATAGATGGAACTGGTTTTATATCGGTGCCACGTCTGTTCCGCTCTGACAGAACCGCCTCAGTCGGACCCAGCCCCTCCTGTCTCCCTGAGTGACAGAGGCACGAACAAACCATGTGACACGGGAGAGGAGAAAGTTCGTTTATTAGAGCAAGTATTCAGCAGCAACGTCTCAAGAGAATTTAATCTGTAAATGCAAAATAACAAAACTGTCTCTTGTTTTGGGCTTGAAAGATAAAAGCCGAATGAAAAGCTTTTGTTTTTTTATGACGTCATCATGTCTCCTTGTTCCGTCTGATAATGATAAATACTCGGCATTTGGTCATAAAAGCAGTAAGACTCATGTTTTAATGCAAATAGGGACGTGACATTCATGGTGAGTTATTGAACGTTTCCTTCTTGAAGAGTTTTCTCTCAGTCCTAACAGTTTTGGAGGTGTGTTTAAAGGTGCAGTCTGTACAATTTTGTGTTATTTAGCGGTGAAGGTCCAGATTGCAATTTGTTCTACTCATCAGCTCAACCCATGGTCAGTTTTCACAATAAAACACAATAAAACCTAAAAATAAAATCAAAACACTGAGATGTTAGTTTGGGTGTGTGCATCACTTTTAAGTGTCCTCTAGAAACACTTCTGTTGCGTTGTGTTGTTTTTTTTTTGCACCAACTTTTTCTTATTGTTTTGTCATTTGGGTTTTGGGCCCATTTTCAAATTCTGCGTATTTGGTGTGAAACTGATGAGGGTGAATTTTGAATTTGCTTGTATTTTGTTCTATTTGCATGTTTTCTTAAGTTGGGGGGCGTTTTCCCCTGTTGGCCGCCGTTGAAGCACAAACACGGCGGCCTCCATTAACCTTCTCCCAACTGACATTAAAAGTAACGTTTTTATTTTCAGCTGATTATAAACTCAAAAAAACAAAAAAAAAACATAGTTATGAATATTTTATATTCCATTTATTTTAAAAAGATACCGATGAATTTTAACCAAATGACTGGATTAATTGCAAATAGAAATATTTACCTTTAGACACACAATATAGTATAAAGAGGATAATAAGAATTTAAATTAAATGAACTTTGATGGACGAGTGAATCAATGAATAGATAGATTTTATAGAATTATAACATCTCCTTTATTTGACATAAAGGATTCACTTACATTCACACATTTTAATCCACGTAGCGATCAGCTGGTCACAGGTCGATAAACGATAACGGCACAAATCGTAAGTGATTTCGATTCCAGGTCTCATGGCATTAAGAGAATTGAACAGATTATCTCCTCTCTGAACTCAAACATGCAAACGCTGTAAGATTGGAAAATAACGCTCATCGCACACTTCAGGATTTCATTAACACTCCTGAGCCAGATGGAGCAGCGGATCTCTGGAGCCGCAGCTGTGGAACGTAAACTAAAACACACTCTAAGTTGTGACAAAAAGAAGAAATATTTCTTATATTTACTCCTGGTGAGTAAAATATGGTACGGCATCCGTTCTGCTCTGACAGAACTCCCTCGTTCAGAACCAACCCATCCTGTCTCCCTGAGTCGCAGACGCCTGGATTTAACACAACAGAAATGTCCCAGGAGAACTTAATCTTTAAGGGCAAAATAACAAGACTGTCTTTTGCTTTGGGCTTGGAAGATAAGAGCCTAATAAAATGAACTGTTTCTGTAAAAAAACAGTATTTTTAAGTAAAAAAGCTCCCCCTTATGAGAAAATGATGAACTACTGGAGTAAAATATGAGACATAACTCCTCGAGACGATTCATTTGTACCAACTTTGGATTAAATTGGACCAAGGGTTGAGGAATTATGGCCCATAAAGTTTTGAAACTCCCCCTAGTGGCGAAAATACGGAAGTGTCCTTTCCTCACACTAAGATCTATGTGGCTAAAATGTGAAATGATCCATGGCATTGCGTTGATACAAAGGATCTGTGGCAGCGGTGCCGAGGACAATTCCATAATATCCCAGACTTTTCTGGGATGTAATCATCCTGAGTTTAACTCAATAGTTCCGTGTAACTGTTACATTCACTGGGCCAGGCTACACTTTTGTCATCTGCTTCCATTACGCTTAAGCTACTGTGGCCATTGAGGTAAAAGGTCATCATAGATCTCAATTAATGAGTGTTGTTTCTTTTGACGCACTTTTTCTCCCATAATTAAGTGAGGAAAATGAAAGTGCTCTATTTTAGAAATGACCTTGGTAGAAAATTCCTTACATTTTGGTCCGTCTAACAGGAGAAACTGGAGGAGAGCAGTTGCAGAGATGACCTGCATGTGTGTGGGATCCGTCTCTGCTGTCTGAGCGCTGGCCCTCTGCCAGGTGAAGACGCCCACCGGGTGAATCCCTGTGAAGGCTCACAATCAATCATGCACGGATTATATTCTCAAAATCAATGCCCACGGACTTGTCAGGTGCAGAAAGTAAGAATATGATATTATGAGAGGAGAACCTTGCAACCAGAATCTCTGCACACAACTGTCCCTACATATACATGTCCGGTACTTTGTAATCAACGGGGTAAGTAGATGGAAGGAAAGAAATATTATTGATTTATTCTTTTACAATTTGGGTGAAATGACCCTTTTATTCAACACACAGTCGGAACTCTCCCTGAAGAATGGAACAGCAGAGATCTTTCTTCTTTATGTCCTATTTTACTCTGAAAGTATATATTTTACTCACTAGGGGGAGCTTCTGTTTTTTACAAAAAGCTGTTTCTGTATTTCCGAATTAGTCCAATTTTAATGCAAATGAATCGACTTGTGAAGATTTGTCTTATTTATACGATATTTTACTCTGAAAGTTCATATTTTACTCACTAGGGGGAGCTTTTTCCACAAAAAAACAACCTTGATAGTAATGCGGGGTATAAAAAGGATATATATTTACTCATTAGAGGGAGTTCAATCAAGGGGAATGTCAATTCAAACTTCGTACGAGAATGAAACCATCTGTGTTTGCGTGTTTGTGTGTGTGTGTGTGTATGTGTGTGTGTATGTGTGTGCGTGTGAATGACCGCGTCAGACAGAAGGGAGAGGTTAATGCAGTTGGCACTCCTGCTAGGGCTCGGTCTCAGATCCAGCGACATGTGGTTGATTAACCTCTGACACATGATTGGTTCAAGATGGCCGCCTGCTGGTTCCGTCCATCCAATAGCTTCCAATCAGAAGCCCGTTAACCTCCTCTCCAGCAATGAGCTGGTTGTCATGGTGAAATCTCATCGCCCTCTGCTCTGATCCCAAATCTTCCCCATTACTGATAATTTGGACTATTAGTTAGTGAAGACCATCTGGGTCCTTTAATTATCCTCTTATGTTTCCAGCAAACCTTTGGCATTCCAAACCCTCGTCCTTCCCCCGGCTTCTCCTCTCTCCTGTGACACACTTTTAAAGCAGGGCGAGTCTGAGAGGGGATAAAAGTAAATGTGTGCTGAAGATGAGAGACGGAGAGGCATATTAAAAGTGAAGCGGAACGTTTGGTGGAATCAGGTTTTTAAAGAATTACAAACGAGAAGATGAAGGGATCCTCTTTTTTTTTCTTCCCATCCTTTACCTTTTTGGTCCCAGGCAGCCGGTTCTGTTTGTTCATCGCCTCTCAGATGATGTGAAGAGCAGCTTAGCTAAACCCTCCAGTGAACTCGCACATTACAGTCTGTTCCAGTAAAGTGATCCTTTTATTTATTTTATGATTTTTGGAAAAATATTTGTTCCAGCTTTGATTTATCTCTTCAGACATGATATATGTATTTTTTTTTACTGTAGAAAACATTTTTTCACCCAGATCTCCTCACCTACATACTACGTCTCGTACATAAATGTTTTCTTTTTAGAGTTTTTTTCTTTGTTTGTTTTGTTTTTATTTTGTTTTTATGTTGTCTCTTACAGACACTAGAGTTGAGGAACAACTGGATTGATTTTGGTAAAGGTCAGTTACATATTTCTTCCACTGGGTGGAGCTTTAGCTCCAGAGATTTTTAAACCATCATCGATTTCGTCCAGATTTGGTGAAGAGAACTATCTTTCATATATATAAATATATATCCTATTTTACCGTAATAGTTCTTATTTTCCTCTAAGGGAGCCTTTTTTAAAAAAAATTTTTTTTTTTCAAACATAACATCCTAATTTTTGGTCCAATTTAATCTAATTATCCTCATATGAACCATCAAAAGGAGATCCGTCTTATATTTGTCTGGTTTTTCTGTAATTCCCCTTTACTTTCTCCCCCATTAGTTGGGCTTCTTTTGCAAAAAAAAAAGAAATCTGTTTTTTGAATGCCTCTTCAAACAACGCGGCAGGGTTCTGAGACAGGCTGGTAACACTCAGAACCACGACTAAGGGTCCACGCTGGATTTCTGCCACTTTACTGGACTTGGAACCCCAGTCTGCTGTATCAAAGTCAGTGGTTTAACCCTCTGTGCTATCCAGCTGCCATTTGTCACATTTTACTCAGTTTATTCCTATTCCTCCCACTTTGCCAAAAACAAAGTCTCAATTCCACATTTCCGATTATGAATTGACAGCAGGAAATCCATCTTGTTTCATTTCAGAAAAGTTAACTGTACTTACTGTCATGATGGAGTCACTGTGGGATCTGATCTTAGAGAATACTGCTGACGTCATAGAAATAGTTAGTTTGAGTACTCACTATCTTCGTTCCCCGCTCTTTGCTCCCTTCCCCTCCTTCCCTCTTATTGCATAAAATGGAAAAAACAAATATGAGTATGAGAGCGAGTGAGAGATGAAGACCAAGCAGGCTTGTCCTGCTGTCAGTCATACTTTCAGGGTCCAAGGCCGAGTTGACAATGTTCTGGGTTGTTCCTCTGAAAATAAAAAAAATGCACAATGATGTCGCGATCAGCAGAGAAAGAAACAGCTCTGACATGGAAAGCCTTGTGGGGCTGTCACGAGTGCCACCATGCAGAGAAGTAAACCTACTGAGAGGTGCGATGTGATGACAGCGAGCCTTAGAAGAAGAGACACTCTGGCAGAACAGAATTCATAAATGTCCATGACCCACTCACGTCGGGTAGCCCTTCACTGTCACGCTGCCTGCAGGGCTGGAGCCCAAGAAAAAAAACGATGCGATGGAGCGATGGAGGCGAGGGGGGGAGAAGAAGACGTATGGAATGCATAAGGTTATGGCAAATCAGGAACGCTTACAAAACAACCAAAGTCAGGAAACGGCAACATCATCGACTCGACCACCCGCACTAAACACGTCCTCTTGTGACCAGATGCAAAAACTCGCAAGAATAATAAGGAATTTGATTGGCAGGTGCAATAACTCAGCCACCGGAATTCATCTGTGAATTGCGGCGGTTGCGTGCGTCCGTGCACGCGGGTGTGTTTGTGACTGGCAGCTGTTTGTTGGAGGGGATGGGAGAAGATTGTAGAAGAACCGCTCATTGTTAAACTTCCTGGCAGCTTAGAACTAGAATACAAATCACTACTGACAGGCAGGCTCAGATCTGTGTGTGTGTGTGTCTGTGTGTGTGTGTGTGTGTGTGTGTGTGTGTGTTACCATTATCTCTTTCATTCCCCCTTCCTCCTCAGCAGCATATTGATCCACCGGCGTTCCTCTCCCTGAGACGTTTAGCGGTAAGGCAGACACTAGACTGGTCGCTCAGCTGACAGCAGGAAAATCACGGGTGGACTTAATGGCAACATCAGCGATTCACTTCCATCACCTGACCCAGTCCCAGCAGCAGTGCACCAGCCCGCAGAGCAAAGTCCCAGAATCTCTTCACGTAATGGAATCCTGCTGTCATTACCACACCTGTGAATTATACTAACCCTCCGATGTCCTGCTCAACTTTTTGTTTGAGCACATTTCAAGTCTCTATTTCTTACCGGAACCTGTGTGCCACCAGGCCGGACCTCTTTATGGTTTGACCCAGTGGCAGCAAGTATATGCCGAAGAGTAAGGGGCCAAGGATGGAGCCTTGGGGGACACCACAGGTCAAAGGGGCCACCGGGAAGGCCCAAGGCTATTGAGCAAGTCTTATTCAGTACATTTTTTATTTAAGCATCTGTAGATTTACTAAATAGAACTATCTGATGATAGAACCAAAACAGTTTTAAAATTGTCAAAAAGGTTTCTAAAAACGTGGTTTACCAAAAAAATATCGAGACAATTTTTTTTTTTTTTTTTACTGTTTTAAAGCTTTTAAATAGTAAAAAAAAAAAACCTGACTTATGTCCGTTTTATTGAGATTATCTCAATGGTAGATATACGGTACTATTCTGGTAAATATAGAGAGATATTCAATTAATCAATGCAGGAAATAACTTGGTCATAGCTTTTTTTCTTCGTGAGCACATTAAAGGGTTAAACGTCAAAGAGACAAGAGAAAGCTTCTCAAGCTGCAGGACGACGAACACCCCGGGGACAAAGATGCTTGTTATCTCGTTCCACGCAGGTTAAGTAATCGGTTCCGTTTGTTTGTCTGTTTGCAGGATTCCACCAAAGCTTCCTCACAGATGAGGATTGAACACATGACAGGAAAAAAAAAAAACTCTTTAAATCTCAGAAGGGATTTCCATAAAGAAGCAGATCCAGGATTCTCTCCACAAATGTCCTTTTTTTATTCTTCAATTTTCAAAAGATTTTAATTAAAATCTCTGGCAAGGCTGGGACTGCAATACAGGAGGGCCCACGCTATTTTGGGATGTATCTGTATAACATTTCAATTTTTTGATATTACACAATATGGCAGTTCTGAATGTTATTGCTTCATGGTAGTTCTGCTTTAACTATTGTTAGTCGGTTCCTGTCACTTGTCATGCATTTATCGTGTTTGGACTGAAAAGATGGGTTCTGCTTCATACAGGCGGTGTGAAAGGAGCTGAAGAAATAAATACGTGGCGAAGAAAAAGGGTGAAGCGCTAATAGATCATAGACTAAGAGATAAGTTTCCATGTTGTAAGAGGCGTACAGATGCGGATTTTCTATATTAAATTTTTTTGTTTAACCTTTATTTAACCAGTAAATACCTGATCGAGACCAAACATCTCTTTTGCAAGGCTTAAAGGATTAAAACACACAATGCTATCACATTTTATATTGCAGGCACGTATCAAGTGAAACAAAGTAATCAAGTGGAACCACCCTGTCCAATTGTCCCACATTCAAAATCACTCCTAATCACAAAAAAGGCGCTTGACGTTCTTTTTGGAGTGTTTTCCAGGCGTTAGGATCTGTCAAATAAAAGGATCTTCTTCCTTTACTCGGTGTGAGAACCAGGAAAACACAAGGTCAGGACATTTTGTGAGCGGAGTTGATAAGGATTTTAGATTCTAGGAGTAAATAATTATTCCTGTTTTATTTTGTAAGTTTGTTTCCTGTGTCCAAATGTTTGTCTTTTTGCAACAAAGTTTAAGTTTAAGTTTTCTTTACTAAACAATGAGCTGCCCCTTCTGTTTCCATCTGCACTAGGATCCAGTTCTCCAACTATACACACGACACTAGGTGGGTTTACATGGACAGCCTAATTCCGATTAGATGAGTCGATGCGTGTAAACACCGGGTCAGAGAAGATCACGAGTCATGTAAACCGGCGACCGACATGGCAGTTCGGAAAGGTTTAATTCGGAAAGGAACAAAATATCGTCACGTAAACCCACTAGTGGGTCCCAGGCACTTCATACATGAAATGTAATAGAGATGATTTTTATTAAGAGCTGATATGTTTAGTGTGTCCGTGTGGGTTTATAGCTTTAAAATCCATTTTCTCAACTCCTCCTTCTGCCGGGTTTATTATCGTTGGTCGTGATTACATCGCTCTTCCTTTGGGGTTTGGCTGCATCTGTTTATTCACACCCAGATGTATCGCAGAGTGGACCGGCTTAGGGGTTTGATCAAAGAGGGGATACTGTCTTTTTTTGGTATCCCTACGTATTTGAAGCGAGCGGCTCGCTCTGCTGCACTGGGAGTCACGCTAAGCTCCCGGGGGGTGAGGTGGGGGGTGGGTGAAGTGGACTGTAGGGTGAATGGAACTGGAGGGATGGTGGAACAGAGTTTGTATGAGGCAAAGAGGAAAATCATTCTGGCCGAATAGTGTGAGAATGGATGGAGAGGTGTGGTGGGTCGGGGTGGGGGGTGGGGGGTGGGGGGGGATTGTGGCTACGTGAAGCTGTGGGGGTGCGTGGTTTATGGTTTATTATTATGGGGATTGGGAGCTCAGTGTGCGGCTGTGCCCGACCACAAGATGCAGCCGTATCTCATGCTCCCAGCTCCAAGAGGCCCGTTTCAATCGTTGCCATCGGCTCCATGGCTGCGCCAGAATGCACAGCTGTTGGCATGGAGGTGTGTGTTTGTGCACATTTCATTCATCTACACATGTTTTTGTGAAAGGGGTACAAATCCGACAAGAAACAGGCCTAACAATACTGTTTTTTTGACATCCAAACCATGACCAGCAACACCTTCTGAATACTCCTACTGGACCGGTGGCGGCGTGAAGAGACTCACTATATTTGTTCCCTGTCGTTCCGCCATTACTCAATATCTGCTGCAGAAAATGTAATCAGGCCTGTCCGTGTCTTCCGCAGCTCTTAGTGAGGAATGATGTCATTCTGCACAGAGCAGCGCTGCTTTTTGCCCGAGACGGCCTGATCATTTACATTGACACTGATGATGCCATTAGAAGTCCGAAATGTTCTTCTGGAGGCAGAGCTGCAGTCGCTGAGCGGCGAGTCTCAGGCTTCAAAACACCGCTTCATCATCTTCGCCGTGCCCCGTCGTTATTGTTGTTTATTCTACATTTTAAAGGTCAGGATTCAACAAAAAAATCATGAGGTTAGGAGCTGTGTCGGTGAATTCAGAAGCTCCGATGAAAGCAGATGATGTATTTTAACAAAATGCCAGAAGAAATTGGAAAAGCTCTTCACAGCTGGAGGCGTTCTCCAACCGACTGTTAAATCGGGGAAGCGGCATTTATCATTTTTGCCTATTACAAACAAAAGGTTGGATAATTGCTGTTTATTGTTATTTGAAGGGATAATAAAATGCGAAGAAATGATAAAAGCTTTTTCTGCAAAACGACGATATGTGTTGGAAAATCTGCAGAGTCATCATTTACCCTCTGTTTGTCTGAGATCGTTTGAGGAGGACGTCAAACCTAAACGCCGAATCCAAGTTAGCGGCGCAGTCACGTAAAACTCTGAACATCATTACGTCTTCCTCCAGCTCAACTGACAACCCTCTTTAAGACCGACCCACGCTTGATCCTCGCATCCTCTGTTACACGTCAGCTTCCATCTCCATGAGTAAACACGCTGGAAAATAAGCAGTGCGCAGCTTCGTAATGTCTTCAGACAAAACGCTGCTCGCAAGTTTGGACGAGCCGAGAAAAATAAATCCAAGGAATCTCATTTGGATTTGCGTTTCCTGGAGAGAAAAGGCTTTAGCTCCTACTTTGTCTCAAAGTTTAGCCTGAAAAATACTCTAGAAGTACTTTAGTACTAGCTAAAGTTTTTTTGCCTCTTTGTCTCTGCTTCAAGTTTAAAGGGTGTATGAACACACCCCTCCCTGACTCGCATTAAGGCCAGGGAGGCAAAAGCTGCAGTGCCATCACATCTCTTTCCAAAGCTTTTTTAATTCAGCCTCGACCTGCATTGACTGAGCAACATAATCTTTTAATGAAATAATGGCTGTTCTATTTTTCTCTGTTGAAGACATTGCAGCTATTGTTAGCATGGCATGTGTTCCTGTCTTGTTTGCCAATCAGACTTAAAAGTAAGACATTTCAAGTTGTTGTTGCAGCCCCTGATTGTATCCTACTTATAACTGATAATACTTTTTTCTCAGAATCTCTCTTAGCCACAGCGAAGGCAGAACAATAACGGGGTTGGAGCTTTTCTTTCAGTGTTATGTCTCCTGCAGTTTCTCTATCCCAGAAAACCGTCCAAATCTCCTGCATTGTACAAGACATCCCCCTGATTGAACCCCTCATCTGAAATATGAGGTCATGTCATGAAAAACAGTGTTTTTCATGAGAAAATGCTGTGCAGGATACATTTCCTTCAGTGGATTTATATTGACCAAATGTGGACTAAATCGGACCAATGGTTTAATTACTCCCTCTAGTCAGTAAAAACCTGAACTTTTCAGAGGAAACTAGATAAAAGGTAGATCTCCATGAGTCCATTCACCAAATTGGGACTAAATCCGACCAACGGTTGAGAAATTATGGCCCACAAACTTCTGGAGGTAAAGCTATCCCTGTTGTTGGAAACACACAAACGACCTTCTTCAACGTCAATCCACTTCTTCCTCACATTCAGATCTATCGTTGCATAAAATTTGAAAATGATGCATGAAATAGTTTTTGTGTCATCGCGTAATAGGAACAGTCTGCGGATGTGTCGACAGCAGTGACGATTCCATAACATCTCCAAATTTTCAGGTGTACAAAAAGTGATAGTATAATTACCAAGAATGGATATAGGTAGTGAAAAAGAGCACCAAGCATTAAAATGTACCGAATACTGACACCAGATATACAGATTAACCCTAGGGTCGTGGTTCTCATGGCAGTTGCTGAGGCAGTCTCCTCAGACAAAACCAGACCTTTCCCCAAAGCTGTAGCGAAGTCCCAATCCCCCACCTCAGACAAGATCATACTGAGCAGGAGATCATGTGGGAGCTGACTATTCCCTGGGAAGAACAAATGGAGGAGGCACACGAGAGGAAGCTCGCCAAATACCAGGAGCTGGTGGAGTAGAGGAGAATCCGAGGCTGGCTGGCTCTCTGCGAGCCGCTTGAATTGGGCTGCCAGGGGTGTGCTGGGCACTTAATCCGTAAAGCTCTGGCAGGACTTGGAGTAACTGGAGCTGCGAAGAGGGAGGGCGTTTGTACCACCCCTGAAGCCACAGAGAAAGCCACCCAATGGTTTTGCTATAAGGAGGACAAGCCGGAGGATTGTCGCTACTGGGATGCAAGCCGGGATTTTGGCTGGATCACCAAGGAGAGGGGTTCTGATTTTGAAAGACCCAAAAAAAACCAATGACCCCAGGAGCATCACTAGCGAAGCATCACAGTGCGTCCTATAGGTGCATCTGGAAACCGTACTTAGATTCAAACATTAATTCTCCTTTCATTCATGCGGCACACAATTAGCTGGACACTTTTTTTTCATTCTGATTGGAATCGTTCTGAATGAAGATGTCGGGTCAGCTGTTTCCATGAGCAGTCATCCAATCGGATCACGTGTTTACATGCGCCGATGCATTCAATGGCAACCGCTGTGTGACAAACACCAAAACAACCAAATAAATCATGTGTTTTATTAGAAGGTGAGTGTCTAGCGTGTGATCGGAGCAGGTTTTTGCTGCCGTGATGCTTTTAAGGAGGAAACAGCTTCTTAATAATGCAGGATTACTAACTGAACGTAACAGAACGCAGCCACGAAAAGGTAACCGACACCGTCAGAAGGGTTTAAGAACTGGGCCATCCTAGAATATGTTTGAACGATCTACCATACACTGATCACATCCTATCCAGCACTCGGGTTGTAGTTTATTCTGTTTAGACTTTCGCTTTATGAAAAATCGGACACTAAACCCACCTATTGACCGGGGGCCAACCATCTAATAGTAGTTCCCTCCCTCCTACTGCTAACCAATCTTAGAGCAGCTACCCTCTTTTAAAAATGACTCTTACTCTCCCTTCAGCTCTCTCATGCCGCCATCATGCTTATCTTCCTCCTCCCCGCCGCCGCCTTGAGATCTTGGGTTTCCTCAACCCTCAAAGCTCCATGTGTCGGACGTCCTCCGCCACCTCCACCAGTTGGTGCGTGTGTGTGTTATTGAATTCCTACATGTATTTTAAATAGTTATGATTAGGGTCCAGCTATGAGAAACTCTTTATTTATGGAGGGGGCTCCGCTGTTATGACAGTTGCAAAGTAATTGCTTCCTCCGTGGTGTAATTTACTTCCTTTGTTAAGTTAATGTCAGTCGCCTCCTCAACATCGCAAATATCCACTCTTTTAATTGCAAACGCTGCGACCTTTTGTGGGAGGATTTGGATGTGGGGGAGTTTAATTTTAAAGGGATGAGTCATACACCATGTAATAAAAAAAAAATGGGTGAAATGAATAACTGGAAGCAGGAAGAAGACTTAGGCCGGATTTAAAAGCAGTGGATGGTCATAGCTCAGCGGCGGAGCGTCCAAGTCTCTCGGCTTCAGAAGGGATTGATGTAAGTCCGCCGTTTATCACAGCCGGTCAAAAATAACAGCAGGAGTTCATATTTATACCGGGTCACACGAGGCGCATGAGGAAGAGTGTGGAGTTATTCTTTACTGCTGCACTTTTATAATCACTGGTCACTGTTTGACATTAAATTTACCGCATGACTGATTTGCGGTAATTTAAATCGCGAATGGATTTAATCAGCTTACGTGTGCGAGGTTACGGATTCTCGCCGACAATCGGCATGCAGAGAATATTCCTACATGTATTATGCATCCAGGTTGACCTCATATTAGAAGACCTCTTCCTCCTATGGGAACCACACTTCCCATCTTCTATACCGTCTATATGGAGACAAAGCCAGACGTTGTTCGTGAAGACACCCGGGAGATTGTCCTGCTCTCTGGCCCATTAAAGAGGACTCCATTATCTACACTCTGTACGACACAGAAACACACGCAGCGCCTGCAATGCATACCATGGGCACAGGAAGTAGTCCACCTTAAGTAGTTCCACGCCATGCATGTTTTATGACAGCCAGTTTTTAAAAGCTGAAGGAATGAGCAATGGCTGACTGGTCAGCTGGGTTATCTCCACGCTCCACTTCTTTTCTGGTTCAGACACGTTTGTTTTTGTTGCAGAGAACCGGACAGGAAGAGTGGAAAAGTGAGGACTTCTCTGGTAACTCTATTCTCCTAATGTTCCTCCAACTGACGGAGACGAAGGAGTGCTGGGGCCAGGCGGGAGGGAAAAAAATGAGAGGAGGAAGATTTTTTTTTCTTTCATACTTCAATTCGAGATAAATGTTGAACTAAATCAGAGGAATATAATTTTTTTCTTAATCCGATTTCGGGAATAAAATTGTATGACAGGCTGAAGCCATATGTTTCCGTTAACAACGACCCCAAAAGTAATAGCAGACTACTTCATCACATCCGCTGAGCGTTTGGGAGAGGATGCCCGTAGCACAAAAATACAAAAATGAAAAAAATAAGAAAATTCCCCAAATTTAGTTAGACTTTATTCTCGAAATGGAATCTTAAAAAAAAAAAAAAAAAAAAAAGCCCTATTCCTCTCATTTTTTTCTATTCCAAAGCCGGACCCTAATACTCCTTCGTAGACAGAAGACTTTCTGCTGGGTTGATTGAACAAGATATTTTTTTTTAGCTTAAACAAACTGTGCTGAAAGCTAAACAACACATCCATCATTTTCTGCGGCTGGATACCAGCAGCAGGATGTCATCTTCAGGGTTGAGTTCTTTTTATTGGAGGGAGCGTTTGTGTGTGTCAGTGCATGATTAGGTAATTACAGTGCACTGTACTGTAAAGTTACCTGTGTTTACTTCTTTCAGCGCGCTTGTCCTTGAACGAACAGCATTATATTCTGTAAGAGTGAGACCGGACCGGACCGGACCGGACCGGACCGGACCGGCTGAGGTCAGTGATGAATCACTTGTGTCACTTAAAAGCTAACACTCTCTCTCCTATGTGGGATTTCCATCGTCATCCGTCTCACCTGTGATGATACATATTTAATTATCACCCTTGCTTCTTCTCCCCTTGCAAGTCCAATACTCAGTCATGTATTTTATATGTGAATGTGTTTTTTTAAACGCATTTATATGCGTTTGTTTCGATGCGCTGCTTTTCGTGAGGTGATATATATATATATATATATACAACCCGAAAAACCTTTGGAGGTAAAGCTCCCTCTAGTGTCGGAAATATACAACCGAAGTTTCCCAAATTAATCCAGTTCTTCCTCGCACTAAGGTGAATTGTTGCAGTAAGGTTTATAGGGGAAATAACATTTCAAAACGATCCATTAAATAGTTTTTATTATATGTTATTGCGTTAACATGTAGGATCTGCAGATGTCGCACCGATGACGTCTCCATAATAGCAAACCAACTTTTCGGGGATAGAAATACCTGCAGGGACGAAGTCGGAGCCTTCGACTCAAACCACGTTACACTGCTTTCATAACATAGATGAACACTTCAAACGGGATTTTTCTGACTGAACTTAGAATCTGTTTTACTTGCAAGTGGAGAATGCAACTGGTTCCCAGACTCTTTTTTTTGTTTCTTTTACAGTAAAGTCATCATATAACAATTTATAGTGTGAAATATTAAAATCCAATAATTCTGATTGTCAATTGCAACATGTCAAAATCGCCCCATTTTGTTTTCTATGAAGTTTCTGATCAATAAAACCGAGTGAGATCACAGTCATCCGACTTAGAGACGGATCAGGTAGATGGAATAAGCATCGCGGCTTCACATTCCTCTGAAAACCATCACTCAGCCGTCACTGAGAACTTTATAGTTGCCTGAAATGAGAACAGACTGTGGAGAAAAGCTCACGGGTGCGAGAGCTGTTCATATTCTTGTTTTGATTGCCGTTAAAAGACCCTCACCACCTCTTCATCTCTGCTATTATGATTAGTAATATTTTTTTGCGTTTGAATGCAAATCCGCTGACGTCATCACTAATCAAAGCATCGAAATGTGTTCGAAACCTAATTATATGATACTGCCGAGTGATTTCATCAAACAATTCTCGAATTAAATATCAAAGATCTTGTTAATCCGTGCCCTCCGGAATGAAACAGATCAGTCTTTCTTTTGATTTGGTTTGGTTAAAGCATATAAACAAGGTAATTAGATTTAGGGAAATAGAATAGTTTGAAAATGGTATGAAATAATAATGATACGTTTGCAGACATTTTTCATTCTGGCACAAATAATAACAACTTGGTTAACAATAGTGGTCATTGTTAAAAAAATAGATCACGTAACAAACAGTCAGTGGTTCAACGTTTTAAAGACCCTCCGCCTCCGCAGGCAGGAGCCTTTTGTTTTCCTGCCATTTCCTAAATACTGCGATCCTTTTTTTTTTGTTTTGTGGAAAATAATATTCACTTTCATGACACTTTTCTTGTAAATATTATAATTTCTCAGTTTATTCTAAGTTTATTGAATCAGCATTCTAATGCCGGACGCAGTTCTGAAAGTATCGCCTCATGTGATCAACTAGAAGAAGCTGAGTGATGTAAACACGAGGATGAAGAAGTGGGCTTCGCAAACGGACGACTTTTCTGCGAGAAACTACTCAGACCTTTTCCCAAATCAATCCTGTTCTTCCAGTTTCTAAGTTATGATGCTAACATGAAGGATCAGTTGCGGGACACGGCGGCGATAACAATTGCGTAATTTCTCCTTTTTCGCAGATATAATTATCGGGATGCTCTTACCGTCCACGAGCATATTGGGTTGTATAGAGTTGGATCTGTGAACGCCACCTTACATCTGAACTAAACATCTCAACATCTCAACAGAACATTAGACGGGACGGATGAATCGGGTTGAAATTATTTGTCGGATTCTCCTGTAGTTTGTAATTTACTTAAATTAAACTAAATTTCTCTGTACTTTTCAGTATAGCTGGCTTCTGGGCATTTTGGTTGTGAATTTTGTTGGAGTGGTTTGTTGAGGTTCTGTGGAGATCAAGGAGAAGGTCAGGCGTCTTGGAATACCAGACGGTCCAGTAGAGGTGAAACCCGGCAGCCAGCTCCTCCGGGATACGAGCCCCGGACTTCAGGGTTGCTCCGCATCTGTGTGTGTGTGTGTGTGTGTGTGCGTGTACGTATGTTTGTCCGTGTATACTTCTGGCATGTTTGGTTGCCATCTGCAAGCCGCAGGGATTGTGGCTAAGGTGAGGTACAATCTCCTACAAACTCAGCCGGTGTGTGAACTAAGTGAACTGTAATCTCTCTCAATGCAAAAGATCAAAATCCTATTTCCAGGAAAGTAGGCATCACTGAGCTCAACAAAGCCTCCAGCAACACACACACACACACACATACACACTCCGACACTCACACACACACAAACGCACGCACACAGAAAAAATATACTGTGATGTTAAGGAGTGTGAGTAATGTCACTGCAGGTAAACCAGATAGTAGTCAACAGAGAATGTAGAAGCTGTATTATTTACATCCGCCGTGAGTCCTGTGACCATCTGGAGGAGATCGAAAAACATGAAGCATCAGTGTCGGAGGAGTCACCGCTAACGGGGAGCGCTACCGAGGAGGCACAAGAGTTCATTATGAATATTTGAGCGGTTTGGCGAGGATCAATGGAAGAATGTCGAAGCTGTTGTTTGCAGATCAAGTCTAGCTCCTTAATACTGCAGATCTATTGAAAGTGATTATGAGCTTAAGTGAACAAAGAGTTTGGTCTTTTGGAAGTTTGACCATAATGTCGAAGGCCCGTCTCCACTTTAGTTTTTTCTACGGGGGTCTGTTTGTGATAGATCATATTTGTTGAATGCACTGAAACTGATTAGTGAGACGTTGACGGCCCAAAGCTGCTTTTCCTAATCCAGAGATTAGGAAAATAATAAGAGGCCCTTCTTAGCTGCTCAGGCTCGCACAGAGACAAAACCGAGGTTCTGGCTCGGCACTGAAAACAGAGCTGGTATCTCTCAGAACACTCCTTTGGCCAATGGTGACGGTCCAAACTGGGAGAGTCCCAGAACCCCAGTAGGGTCTGGTGCCAGACATTTCCGGAGAGAGCCGTAGTTACGGCTCTGCTCGTGTGTTGGTTGGAGTAGAACAGTGCCGGGTTGAAGATTAACCCACTGGCACAGTTGAAAAAGTTCCAGGCCTTTTTCATTTCAGACGCTGCTGCTTTTTTATTGTGTTGTAATTTCCTTTTTCTTCCACTACGGCTCACCAGTTCAGCATGCCTGAAAACCTGAACACAAACCGGCTCAGCGGGGAGCACATAATAAAGTTTCACACATTTCAACGCCTCGTTTTACACCTCATTTCGCCCCCTTTCTATTTCATTTAGAAAGGTTACATTATCATTACTGAACAAAACAACAACCACATTTCCTCCCGCGGAGGTTTTGAAATTGAATTTATGAGCTCCTTTAACATATTGTTTAGAGAAATGAGGTGTAATATAGGATATTTATGATATATTAATTATGCTATACTGACTCGCAGCATGAATGAGGCACAAAAAGACTTAGATGGACATCAAAACTTGGCTCTTGCTGCCTGAAAAGTCCCCAATCCCATGCGTTTTTCAAAATTTGGAAATTATCTATGAAATAGTTTTTGAGTTGTGTCCAGGAAACAGTGTTATTCATTGAACCCCCCCCCCCCCAGTGTGTATTATATGGACATGGAAAAGAGTTAAATATGTCATTAACAAGATATATCTCTTTTTTTTCGTAAAAAAAAGTTCATCCAATCGAGTAAAATATGAAACAATTGAGACGGACATACATGATAGATCTTCTTTAGTTGATTCACATTCTCAAAATCTGCACTTAATCGGCAAACGGTCCTGAAGTTACTTTTAAACTTTTAGAGTAAAATTCAATATTAACAATTTCGATTGAGTCGATTCATATCCACAAAGTTTGAACTAAATCCAACGACTTTCGGAGATGAAGTTCCTCCGAGTGCTGGAAATATAAAACCACCATTTCCCAAAGTCAATCCAGTTCTTCCTCCGCCTCTGGTCTATGAGGGTATTAAAATTAGAATGTCATTCATGTGATGGTTTTTGAGTAACGGCGTTAACTCTAAGGGTCTGTGGCCAACGCAGCGGCGCCAATTCCACAAAATCCCCAACGTTTTGGAGATATAAATATGAAAGCACTTTACAAAAGCATACGGGGAATCAAAGCGGAGAAAATACAATTAACTGCGTCTGTCTGTCCCGAGGGAGTTCACGGTATACGCAACCACTGGATCTAATTCACTTGCAAAAGAGTTGAGCGGGATGCAAACCTCGCTTCAGAGTGGACCATGAAAAAGCTTCTTTCACACGAACAAAGAGCTGCTGCATCTTCACTGCATGTGTGAGTCGGGGCTTTGAGTCAGCATGTGGGACGGAGGCACCCTGGCCAAAAACAAACACTCCACCATGAATGAATATCTACTTTTGCTTTGTGCCGATTGTCCTTTCACGAACGCCGTGAGAGAGAACACGCCGGCGTACGGCTGTGAGGAGTGGCTGCTCACCCAACATTAAGGATGAGATCACTGGGGGCATCCATTAATGCATTCTTTTTAAGAACGGCTACTCAGTGGACCGTGAATTGAGTCCTTTCATAGGAGCCCATCTCATACTGGTGTGAAATGAGGTGAATATAAGCAGACTTAAAAGAGGAGGTTCTGAATGGAGTCTTCTCCCTCAATGTCTGCCGAGGTTTGCTGAGGTCACCCAAACAAATCAGCTTTTGAAGGGAGTCAAGGGTGAATTCATGGACTCGGAAGCAAACACACACAGACACACACAGGCCTCTCTTGCTGTCAGTGGATATGCGTGTAAGAGCAGAAGCTGTCAGTTTCTCATCACGAGGCTTTCATCACGTGGTTCAGTTACTGCTGGGCCCGTCCTGCAGGACGATTCCATTCTTTGGACAGACGCTGCAGCTCCAACAAACCAGAGCCTGTCAAAACTATTGCCATGCTCCTGCACACACACGCACACACATACATACACACACACAATTCGGGTTTACATGGACCCTAATATTCGCATTGGAATTGGTGCAAAAGCCAATCTGGACCTGCGTTCGTGTAATCTGTGGTCTGCTGGCGTGGACGAAGCACAGCTCTGTCCCGGACTTTCCCCTGGATTCTGTGGAGGAGGTGGGTGAGAGGAGGATGTAAACCAAGCTGACATCCATCCTGGACAACACCTCTCAGCCCCTACACGAGACTGTGGGCGCTCTGAGGAGCTCCTACAGCGACACACTGCGACATCCACAGTGTGAGACAGAGGCGCTACCGCAGAACCTTTGAGCCAGAACAGCTCAATGTAAAACTGTGTTGGGTCTGAACTCTGAACTCTTCGTCCAGCCATCTACCTCACACTCACTACACGTCCACTGGAACCGCACAACTGCAATGCACAATTGAATTTATATTTGTTATTGGAGATTCTTTCCCATATTCATAGAATATTTTATGTTATTTTCATTGATGTTTTTTTAATGTGTAATATTCCTCCAGTGTATCTTTCAGATTCTCTATTCCATCTTATTTTTCTAACTTCTACTAGTGACACACACGCTTGTATTTTCCTTTTGGGTTTCATGAAGTGTGTTCTATTCTATTCTAACCCCACATTCAGAAAAAACCCAACAACTCCCATTTCCTTCCATTACAGAGGGGCAGTATGAACCTTTTCATGAACCCATGAAAAAGAGGAACTGTCTCTTGTAAACAGTGAAATGGGTCGTTCACTGGTTCTGTCGGCACAAGCATATCGATGTGACCTGCAACGTTTTTACACCTGTGTGTTTGTTTGTTAGCCAGATCACAGAAAAACTAATACTTGGATTTGCATGAAATTTCCCCCCACTGGTAGGTTTTGGCACGTCCTGTAGACGACCACATTTTGGTGATGTTTGGTGCGTTGCACCATTAAAAATAAATGGGGGGTCGGATTTGGGGGCTCTGATAAGAAACGCTGAAGTGGAAGGCGCAGAAGAGAATGAGGTGAGTTCCAGAGTATTTACTGAGCGCGTTTGTTGTAGTTTTTTTTGGTAGATCCAGAGGCTGGAAATAACTCATAAACTAATCAACCAATCGGCGATAAACGTTCCTCTATGAAGCGATCCGATCGATTCTTATCCCAATAATCGGATCATTCTTTGGGTAATGTTGAGCCTCGCAAGAGTTTTGCTCTCTGAGTGCTTTCTCTACCCTAATTAATATTTTCCCTAATACAGTTTCAATAATGAATTTTTACGGTTCATACAAACACACACACACACACACACACACACACACCCACACACACCCACACACACACACAAACTAACTAGCACCCGTATCTGCAGCGGTGGGCTGTGTGTGGTGCATATCTATCAAAGTGACAGCCGGCATCAGGGATACAGGAGCTCCAACATAACCACTTACTCACTAATGGCTAACACAGCCACGGATCATTATACCTCACAGCACAGCGCCGCGCCACTCTGCTCCCCTCTGCACAGCAGCCCTCTCCATCCCAGCATCACACTGGTTTGACTCCACTACGAAATGTGCAGGAGGTTGATTAGACGTTTTTTTCTCTGAATCCCCCCTCCTACACTTTCAGCCTCCTTCTTTCATTACTCAAATACATCATTTAACAGATTTAAAATCAGTGCCATCCGAACGATGATAATCATTTTTTAGAATGATTGGAAATCTTTTTTTGCACACTGATGTTAGAGAGGAGACAAATAATCTCTTTTCCTAGCCTTTAAATCTCCTGCTCCACTGTTTGGTTGTGCACATTTTGAGTTGAGGACAATGTGTGTGTCTCTTCTGAACCTGTTTATAATCAGACCCAGTGGCAGCATGTATCTGCTAAAAAGTAAGGGGGCCAAATATGGAGCCCTGGGGGACACCACAGGTCAAAGGGGCCACCAAGGAGGATGCATTAACCATGACAATTAAGAAAGTCATATTCTATAAATAGGATTTGTATTGCCATATTAAAGTATTAGAGGATTAAACAGAATTTGATACAACCAATTAGTTGGGGTCAATTAGTTTTCTATGAAAAAATAAAAAAATAAAATCAATTTAAATGGACTTTTCATGAAATACAAAATTTCATCATGAGAAAAAACATGCCTTTACCAAATGATTTGTTATTTTATGGTACATTAAGATGTCTGAGATATTAAATTAATAAATGCCCCCCAAAGATATAAAATATGCAAAAAAAAAAATATTTCAAACTTTATTAACATTAAAGTTTTTTAATCGGTTTCGTCTCGGGTGTTCTTCAGTGAAGTCATGATGGAACACACACCGGTTTAGTAGACGGCGCCACCCTGGCGTGCATCTTTCATGTCGGTAGTCTAAGCAGAAGATAAAAGTCAGTGACTTTTATGGCGCAGGTTTTAAAACACAAGTCTATTAAAAAAATCCGCTAATTAAAATTGCTTAATGTCCTGAGAAACTGTAATTGCTTGAGGAGGAGGAAGCAAAAGCAAACGGTGGAATTTGTCCAGTCGACTAGCGGGGCAGAAATGTCGTCAATATCTTTGCGATTAAAGTTGGGGCTGAGACTCCTACCTGAACCGATGCGATCTTCTCTGTTAGAACAGATCCGTCAGTAATAAACCCATATGTCTAAGAAAGACACTTGACGCTCCTCAAGTTAACTCCTTTTTCCACCAAGGATCAGAAGACAAGACTCCGTCTTCATCGTGGAGTTTGCCATTCAAATCTAATCCGATATTTCTGTAACTTCTCGCCTGACGTTGAGGCTGATTTGAGTTGTTGCAAAAAGAGGCCACCTTGGTATAGAGCAAGTTTAACGCTATTAAATGCTAAGTTTTCATTGTGCATATGGTTCACAATGGCCGCCGCCGCGTCTTGCCAAAGTTATCCACCACCAGTTCTAAATCCCATTTAACATGGATGCTGAATCCACACAATAAAGTGAAAGTCTGTTTGAAGTAAAAAAAAAACAACTTGAAAATGCTTCTTTCTGACCCGAGGCTTGTTCCTTGTTCTTTTCTTTTGATGGGATTTCAAAGTGTTGTGGGCTCAGATTGTTATCTCTCACCTGCTAGTTTCTCGCTCAGGTGCACATCGGAGGGACGGTTTAGTTTGACAGAGTCTGGATCGTGTGCTGCTTTCTTTCATAGTTGATGCCGTGATGGACTCTCCTCACGTGTTCAGATCCATTCTTCATCATGTCTGCTTTACCATCACTTTTTCTTCCACTTTGGGAAGTCCCGGTCGTTGTCTTTTTTGAGAAATACTTGTCATAATTTCTCAACCGTTGATCTGTGTTATTACAGATTTGGTCTATATGATGGAGATATAGTCTGCGTTCACCTTGTTTAATATTGAGTCTAATAGTATTTAACTCTCTGGGGGAGATTTTTTTTAAAAAAAAGCACTTTTTCAGACATAATTTCTTAACTGCTGGTCTAATTTAATTCAAATCTGCTGCACATGAACCGACTTCAGTTGATCTGTCCAGCATATACATTAATTTATTATAATAGTTCATATTTTATTCACCAGGGGGCGCTTGTTTTTGACAAAAAACCCTGTTATTCAGGCATAACTTCACATTTAATTTAACAAGTTCAATCACGACTAATCTAGTTAGCTAGCTTCTAAAGATAACATTTTATACATAATTGAATTGCTTATGTTGAATCCTCCTTTATCATTTTGGGAAAAAATATTTTCTGCGGTATTAAAGTACTTTTGTAGTAACTTACAGTATCATATGTTGAAAGTAAATGTTCTCCGTCAAAATGCTGGAAACGCTAATGCTATGGCAAACTCCCCAATCCACTAAAGGATCAGGCATCATTCATTCACAGACAGAACCTCCAGGGAGACTCGACCCACATTCCACGAACTAGGAGCGGCACTGAACGATGCATCTGGATATGGACTATGGTTGAAGCCTGATGATGATGAACACCTTCTCTAGGCGCTGTATGCATGTCACATAGTGATTAGAGACCCCCTAAAGGTCTGATCCTAGAATGACCTCTGCTGTATTATGTCATAACTGCTGATAAGAGGAGACCATCTGACAACAAACATTCTGACCCGTCCAGGCATGAGAAGCTAAGGCGTCATTTAAAACATTACCGATGAAGAGTCCAGGACTCCGGTATGTGAAACACTCTCCATCACGCAGCCTTCCGAAAAAACACTGCCGCAGTTCCCGTCCTGACAAATTACAATGTTTACCTTGTGAAGGACATTTAAAGATCAGAACTCCCAAAACAGCAATCATCAGTAATGAAGAAGACTTTTCCTTCACCACTTCCCATCATCCATTCTGTCTTGCATGACTTGTTAGATGAGGGACTGTTGACGGAGCCAAATTAATAATTTGGTTATTCAGTGATCGTTAAACATATGGCTGCTTCAGTCTCCGGGGACGTCGGCCTCGTCTCTCGCTGTTTTTCAGCAGCTCATTCGTGATTTCTTTCTCTTCTTTCTGTTTTCATTTAGAACATCTTTCAAAATATTTGTCAGTGTTTTGAAGTTATCTAACTAACAGAGGGCCAACAACAACAAAACAACCGCAGAACAATCCTGTAAAAAGACCAAATCTGTGAGAATTGTGAACAAATAACCAATTACACAAAAAACAATGATTATAAAAGCTCACTAATTTAAACTAAACAGTAAAAATCCTGTTTGTGTTAACATTTTAGCCTCCGAGGCATCGCAACCAACAGACTCCCCTCCAGAAGCCTTCTGATGCTGGATCAGGACCGCTCCAGAACTTCTTTCTGGCCAGCTGAACCTCATATACAATCCAGATGTGGAACACCTGCTGAGAGCCTGAGAGGAAGGAGGGGAGGAGGGACTGACAACACCAGCAGCACAAACGGCCGTAACACAGGGGTTATGTTGCACCTCAGCTCACCCCTCCCTATCCAAAAATCCACAGTGGCCTTGGAGCGTCACAACGATGTTCTCTGTAAAAATATAGGTCAAATCTTATATGTCAGAGAAGATTGTTCGTTTTCTATAGTGGTAACATTGACAGTCGCGGAGTTGTTTTAATGTAAAACTGGTTTTGAGTTGTTTTAATGTAAAACTGGTTTTGAGTTGTTTTAATGTAAAACTGGTCTTGAGTTGTTTTAATGTAAAACTGGT